>JANAVB010034420.1:6807852-7055352 GCA_029216955.1 Iris pallida
CACACTTGGGTGCAAGTGACTCCATCGGTCGTTTTACTGTTTTTGGTTTTATTCTCTTCCATTGACTTAGCCTAGTGACCACCAAGTTATGATGAGGTATTGGATTACCTCATATGGCCTTGACACATGATTATCACAAGTTGTGAGTCACATGTAGGACACATACTCGCGTAGTCTGCTGGTCACCGATATGTATAAGGCATGCGACGGTTAGAAGTAACTGCCAATAGAATTGCACGTTAGTAGACTTGGCAGTTACTAGAGGTTCCTATGAGTCATGGATATGAACCTAATAGGCATTGGGCGGGGAGAACAGTTCCTTAATGTTTGGGCCACGTATGCACTTTCTTATTCCTGATCCTGCTGGCCTCTGACATTCGATAAATGTTATGCTTTGAGGTCCTTGGTATCCTGGTGGGACAATACCTAAATTTCCTGTAGCCAGAGTGCCCATGCGTTGAAGGTTTGTTCTTAACTACATTATAACTGTAGAACGAGTAGGCACCCTATTGCATACATTCCTTTCTTTTCTATTATATAACACAGTTTATATGGCATGGTGTTTTCTTGTATCTTGTTACGTCCCTCTGAGGACCTGGTTATCTCTCTAGGGTTAGAAGATTTCCCGCAGGAGTATGATGCGGCACTGGATCCTTCATACATTGATGACGAGGCATCTCCTGCTAATTTTTAGTTTATTTATTCATTGAGACATTTAGTGGACATTTTTATATCTTTTTTTTTTCTATTTTGCGGAGGTTGGACTCCGATCATTTGAGACTATTTTTCATAGCTGTTTGGAGTGGACATGTCCACCCGGCTATCTCTTGATACACTTATTTATTTTAGACTCTTACATCTTCTGTGTTGAGTTGTGATGAGATTAGATTATTATATTCTGGCCTGTGATTATTTTATATGTATACAACTTATGTATGTATACGAGATTCCATATATTGGAGTATTCTTCGTATATGTACAGCTGGCATGTCTACGCACTTGGTCCTATGTATTTTGGGACTGGGACGTTACAGGTTGAGCCAGTACCATGTTGTATTAGATTGCCATAGAAGGAGTGTTATCTTCAGACTACCAGACCGTCCGGAGTTCGAATTCATGACAGGCACCCTTGAGAAGGGAGTAGGACCAGCAGTTAAAGTTTTCATGTCTATGAACGTAGTACCACCGCCGCCTATAGTTATAAAGTTCATGGATGTATTCTGGAGGAGTTATCAGGTCTACCACAAGACAGACAAGAGGATTTTAGAATTGTGTTAGTACCTGGAGCAGCACCAGTTTCTTATAATGTGTACCGTTGGCGAAGAAGGAGTTGGACAAAATGAAGCTTCAACTAGAAGAGTTGTAGGCCAAGGGTTTCATTCGATGAAGTGCATCACCTTGGGGGCTCCAGTGTTATTTACACCAAAAAAGGACCGGTCAGTACGTATGTGCATCGACTACCGAGCATGGAACTCATTGACCATCAACAATAATTATTCGTTACCCTGGATTGATGACTTGTTCCACCAGCTGATAGAAGCTAAAGTATTTTTGAAGATTGTTTTGAGATATAAATGTCACCAGGTGAAGTGGTCAGAGAAGACATACTGAAAATAGCATTCAGGACTCACTATGGTTATTACAAGTTCCTAGAGATACCTTTTGGATTGAAAAATGCGCTAGCAATATTTATAATTTTCATGAATAGAGTATTCCATCAATATTTGGATTAGTTAATGGTTGTCTTTGTTGATGACATCTTGGTATATCCAAAGAGCCACAAAGAGCGCGAGCAACATTTGAGTATTGTTCTGGAGACGTTTAGGAGCGATAGGCTCTATGCTAAATTGAGCAAATGTGATTTATTCTTAGACTGTGTCTCTTTCCTTTGACACATTGTCTCGGGAGATAGCATTTCAGTTGATCTGACCAAGATATTTTTTTTTTTGACTTGTTGGGTATTATTGAAGGTTTTTAGAGAACTTCGCGAGGATTGCGAAACCGATGACTCAGTTGACCAATAAGGAGCAGGAGTTCATATGGACTGAGGATTGTCAGGTGGTGTTTGATGGATTGAAGAAGCGCCTAACTACTGTACCCATATTGATGATACCATCTGAAATAGGATCTCCATAATTTACAACGATGTATCCGAAAAGGGATTAAGATGTGTATTGATGCAGCATAGAAATGTTGCAGCTTATGCTTCAAGGCAATTGAGGACTCGTGAGAAGAACTATCCCACTCACGATTTAGAGCTTGCCGCAATGATCTATGCCTTCAAGCTGCGAAAGCATTATTTATATGGGAAGCGAGTAGAGATATTTACTGACCATAAAAGCTTGAAGTATGTCTACATTCAGAAGGATATAAATTTGATGCAAAGAAGATGGTTAGAATTAATAAGGATTTTGAGATTGATTTGCAGTATCACCCGGGAAAGGCTAATGTAGTAGCCGATGCTTTGAGTAGGAGGCCCATGGCCTATTTCTTGACTATTCAGCCACATCAATTGAAGGATTTACAAAAATTGGGGATATAAGTTATATTGCCAGGAGTAGATAGGCAGTTGCGGACACTTTAGGTGCAATCGTCATTGGTCGAGAGGATCAAGGTTGCATGGCCGACAGATATAAGATTTCAGAGACTTCGACAAAGGACTGAGGCCGATATGCAGATCTGACTGCGTATTCACGACGATGGGACTTTGAGGAGTGGAGATCGCCTTTAAGTTCCCAATGGAGAGCTTCGACGGATATTGTTGATAAAGGCACATAGTTCACCATATTCTATTCATCTAGGAGGGACGAAGATGGACAGAGACTTGAGGCAACATTATTGGTGGCATGGAATAAAGAAAGAGAGAGTCCAATTTGCAGCAAAGTGTTTGGTGTGTCATTAGTTAAGGCTGAACATCAGATGTCCGCATGGTTACTTCAGCCGCTACCTATACCAGAGTGGAAATGAAAGCATATTACAATAGATTTTGTGACTGGATTTCTGAGGAGCCCAAGTGGTAAGATACTGTTTGGATGATAGTAGACCGACTCACCTAGTCAACCTACTTTATGCCTTTCAGAATTGGCCAATCTACGGAGATGTTAGCCAAGATGTACATGAAGCAGATCATACGGCTACACAGAGAGCCAATTAACATTGTGTCTGACAGAGACTCAAAGTTTACTTTACATTTTTGGAGGAGTATACAGGAAAGACTTGGTACAAGGTTGAAGTTCAGTACATCATATCATCAGTAGATGGATAGATAGTCGGAGCATACCATACAGATTGATGAAACTGGTATCCCCGGGCTTGCGTATTGACCTTTGTGACATAACCATAGCCATGCGGCCAAGCCATCATGCGTATGGTGATTTTTTGTCCATGCGACATGACGAAACCATGTGGCATGATAATTTATCAACCATGCGGCTTGATAATTTATCATCCATGCGACATGACTACAAAGTTAATCTACGTATGTATCAATGCTAACCCTTCAATAGAGAAAATTCCAGGATGACGAATTGGTATGCATATCTCGTGATTTAACTCTTTAATGGCGAAATTCATGAATTATACCTTAAGCGGCAAGGACTCGTCGACAATTTCCAGTAATCTTGATCGATCAGCAACCTCAAGATTTTCTACCGTATTCCTTCCTGAAGTTGGATGTCGTATGGGTGACGTTCTCCTAACCTTTTCTTCTCTTTGGCTATCCTTCTTTTCTCTCCTTTCATGATGAACGAATTAGAGAAAGATGCTCTTTTTAGGATACTTGTTATGACCAGTGAATAGAGGGTATATATATGTTACGGCAGAGACCGTAAGAAGAATTAGGTTTAAGTCTCTTAACGGGTTTAGGTATCCCGCGTTCAGCCCGAACACACAATCCAGGCATGTTAACAATAGCTTGGTCCACTAAAGATCTACTGTTGTACTACCTTCATAATCCTAAATTATGTTTATGGGCTCCTTCTTATTATATGCTTGTTTGTGTCCCCATGTTAAGATATCGAATATCCGTTAATCAAAATAACTTACTGACAACTATATTGATCAGCATCGTTTGTCCTTAAGTAGTACCACTCAACTTGATTTGTCATGTCAGATATAATCCATCGGCAAGGTTTATATGACAATCCTTATGAGTTTCTTAAGTGGACATCATCAATCCGATACATCGGGTCATAGATTCCTTTTGTAATCAACAACCCATCATATATATAATGCTAGTACCTAATTCATAGAGGTTATTGTCTCATTATAAATCTCACTCTTTTATGAATCAAGGTAGCACAGACTACATATATATGTCTGTTATTATATCCGGATTAAGAGAACCAGCATCCAAAACAACAGAGATATTTATTCCCTTATATAGTCAATACAAAGAGAACAACCATAAGTGGTCCTGTTCAATACACATAAAGTACACCAGTATAAACCTATAGTCAAGATAGACTAAAGACAGATTACATTACAACCTCACCAATTGTTTGTCTAAATCCGTCTAGGTTATGAACCATTTATATATTCTATAAGGGACTGATAATATGTTCTTCCGTGTGTCACCACATACCATATTATCTACAATTAGAATATCATACACTTGCATTAACATATAACAAAAGTAAAAAGACAATATTTGCCTATATGATTCTCATTCAAAATTAATAGTAAATATAGGTAATACAAAAGTGATGCTTTTATTATATAACACTAAAAATCTCACACTTATACTTAAAGTATTGCTTTTTAGTATACTGTTACAAATCTTTCACTTATACTTAAAGCCATACGACCATGCAATTGACCCCCATTCCCTCAATATGACTATTAAAAGCCTTAGCCGGTAAGCTCTTTGTAAAGGGATCAGCAAGGTTGTCTGCTAATATTATCTTCGTCATAGCAATATCTCCTCTTTTTACGATATCTCGTATCAGGTAGTAGTTGTGCTCAATATGTTTACTGTTTACCTGTCTTATGGGCTCATGGTTCCTTTGAGTTTGTAACTGCACGACTATTATCACAATAAAGTATAACAGTCTTAGGCAAACTAGGTACCACAACCAAGTCCAATAGGATGTTTTTGAGCCAAACTGCTTCTTTGGCTGCCTTATAGGCTGCCACATACTCGACTTCCATGGTGGAATTAGCAACACATTTTTGTTTGATGCTCCTCTATACTATAGCTCTACCTCACAAGGTAAATACATAACCTGATGTAGATTTTTTTGCATACCTATCTGACTAAAAATCTGAGTCTGTATACCCAAGGGCACTAAACCATCTTCCTGGTAAACTTACATATAGTCTTTAGTCCTACTCAGGTACTATAGAATATGCTTACCGTAGGTTAGTGATCTTGTCCTAGGTTAGACTAATATCTGCTAACCATGCCAATACCAAAGTAGATATTTGATCTCGTATATTGCATTGCATACATTAAGCTTCCCAACGCCGAAGCATAAGGAACCGGTTTTATGTTTTCTATCTCTTTAGGTGTCCTCGGACACTGCTCTTTTGATAGAGCTATTCCATGCCTAAAGGTAAGAAACCTTTTTTGAAATTTTGCATGCTAAAATGAGTCAGTATATTATTGATATAGGTAGCTTGAGATAAGCTCAACATCCTTTTCTTGTGATCTCGTAGAACTTTAACCCAAGGATATACCTACTTCTTCCAAGTCCCTCATATCAAATTGTTTGGATAGATATACCCTTATATTAGATAAAACCTCCATATTGTTTCCAATGAGCAAGATGTCATTATGTAAAGTACTAGGAATACTACCATGTTTCCTTCATATTTTTGTATACACAAGATTCATCCGATGATTGATCAAATCCATAGGATTCTATCACTTGATCAAAACGGATGTTCCAAGATCTAGAAGCTTGCTTAAGTCCATAAATGGACTTCTTGAGCTTACAAACAAGATACTTTTGGCCCTTTTCATTGAACCCGTCTGGTTACTTCATATAGATGTTTTTCTCAAGACTTCCATTAAGGAAAGCTGTCTTGACATCCATTTGCCAAACCTCATAATCAAAATGAGCTGCAATATATAAAAGAATCTGGATAGACTTAAGCATGGCCATTAGCGAAAAGGTTTCCTCATAATCAATACCCTCTTTCTAAGTAAAACCTTTTGCAACAAGTCATGCTTTAAAGGTTTCAACCTTACCGTTTGTTCATCTTTTTCTCTTACAGACCCACTAGCATCCAATGGTTTTTACACCATTGGGTTGTTCTAGGAGCTCCCAGACTTTATTAGAATCCATTGATTCTATTTTTGATATCATTATTTTTTGCCAAGATTTTGCATCTTTATCTTGGTGTGCTTCATTATAGGTGCAAGGATCATAATTTTGTTCCTCAGGGACGAAGTCTGATGACTCTCCTAAGAACATAAATCTGTTAAGTTGTATCACAATGTAACACCCACTTTTATAAAATGAGGGTTATTTTAAACTTTTGTAAGATTAATCATTTAATAATAGGATTTAAATCATGTTAATAATTTTGATGAATTTTTTATTAATTTAAAACTATTTAAAATGTCAAATTGTGAATTTGATGTTTAACTAGTGCAACCCAAGAATTGCTAAGCCTAGAGACTAACCATGGCCATGGGGACTTAACCATATGATTAGGATGACTAATTACAACATTTTAGCCTTAGGGTATTTTGGTCATTTTGATATTTTTGTGAAATTAAATTTTTACTAATTAAATATTTCTGCTAATCTATTTGTTAGAGACTAACCTAGTTTTGACCTAACCTAGATGTTAGTCATGACCGTAGAGGCTTAGTTAGATGGTTAGAAACTTAATAACTATGTTAGAGAATATCTAGATATTTGTAAGTTAGATATTTTATTAGCTTTAGCCTAGAATTAGCTTGGGCCTTAAGTTGAGACTTAGAATTGATTGCTAGAGAGCCCATAGCCTTTCTCCATGCCTAAGCCCTAACCCTATCCCTAACCATGCTATGGCAGCCAAGAGGCAACCCCCACCCCTATAAAGCTCAACACTTGATCATTCTTGCCTCCTTTCATTTTACATTAAAACCCTAATTAGTTCCTCCCCAAATTTCTCCCACTTAATCTGAATTACCTCCAAATTTAGCCTAGTCTCTTGCATTGGAATCCCTTGCTGTTGAAGAAGGTGCTGGTGGCTAGCTAGCAAAGTTGTGGAGCTCACTTGGCCATAGCACTTGGAGGAGGACACCTTCCTTTAGAGCTATTCTTTGAGATTTGCTTCCAATAGGTAAATGCCCCCAAATCCTATTAAATTTCCATTTTCTCTTCATGATAGCTTGCATATAGGCACCATGGACCTATAGATGTAGTTTGGTAGAAATTGGTGTCCATTTGATACGTGTATTGGACACGTATTGGAGTACTAGTAAAGGTGTTTGATGAAATGCTTGTGAGAACTTTTTATTTGTATTTTCTTAAACTAATTACATGTTTAGGTAGCCCTTCATATGTGTTTTGAATCCCCCAAGGACTGAGATCAAATTCGTGTCTTTTTTGTGTCCAAAACGGGCACGGATATGCAGCAAGACACGCGCGTGTACTCCCCTGCTACCTGACCCTAAATTCTCCCTCATTTGACTTCGTAGACACGTGCCACTTTGCACAAAGGTAGGGGCCATCACTTATAGACCCCCTCTCGAGTTTTGTGACACCTCGTGTCGTGTCGAATATGAGAACATGAGTGCACTGGGTTTGTACTGACCCTCCACGCGCATTCAGTCGCGTCTGATACGGCTTCCGTATTATGACACGACATATTGTAGACACTCTGCAAGGACACGAGCACATACCCCTAGACCTAGACTACCCCCAGACACGACCACGACACTTGTGGATGGACACACGAGGCCCTGGGCTAGTCGACACCCCCAACGAGCTTGTGTGCACACAGTCACTAATACTTTTGCTTTTAAGATTTTGACACTGTTTGCATGAGATTTTTGGACACATGGACACACCTAGGATGGACACATACCTGATAGACACTGTACATGTTTGATTTTGGGTTTTCATTATTGGTGTTCGAAATTTGGTTTGGAAATGAAGAGGTTCACTGATACGATACTGTGAAATGAATGAACTTGAATTGGAATGAATGTACTGAGATTTTGGGTTTCAAACTGGGTTGCTCGACTTTGGTTTGAGTTGTTCAACTGTAAGATTTACCTGGGTTTCATTTGTTGTTGAGTTCAAATCATGTGATCTCCACGTTCACAGATACATTTACTGAACTTAGAAAACCTGAGATTTCAATTAAAAGGAAACTGAGTTTGTTTTGATGTAAGTTTTGGTTGATATTGGAATTACTCACATGTAATGTAGGTGAGTTGGGTTTTTGAGTTTTAAGTTGGCCATTGAAATAGTATAACTTGAGTTGAGGGTTAAACTATATTGGGGTTTATATATAGGATACTTGGTAGTAATCTGAGTTATATATTGAGTGGGTATTCGAATTAGGATTTAGTTGATATATTATAGGTTTAGATATCTATTTGTTAGATATTTTTGAGGGTTGTAGGTAGAGTTGAATATTTGTGAGTTTGAGATCAGAAAGGCAGATGGCATTGGCATTTGCATTTGGCTCGGGCTTACCATATAGCTCAACAGCAGCAGCAGGTAGCTTGGAATGCAGCAGCAGTACGCAGTAGAAGGCAGTCCCTTGGTTGGTTTGGTCATGACTTGGTTTGAGTATCAGGAATTGGCAGCAGCAGTAGATGTGGGTAGTAGAACAGAGCCATCTGCAGGAGTAGACAGCAGTGTTGGCATGCATTGCATTGCCAAGACTTGGCATTGCCTTCTTTGGCAATGCTATTTAGCAGCAGAGCCATATTAGCAGTAGGCCTGCAGGCTATTTTTGGCATGGCCATGTTGGTATGTATTGGATTAAGGCAAGACAACTTAGTTAGGCTCTGTTGGTTACTGAGTTTATGTTCAGGTTCCAGAGGTTTTAGGTTGTTGCTGTGATTTCCTTTTCCCCCTTCTCTATACATATATTCATAATATGATACCTCCTCATTTTTCTTCTATATATATTCATATATATTGCCTTATACGCATACATGTATATATCTATGTAAATGTATTAGTGTATGTATGTATGAAATCTATGAATACAGTTAATCTAATGTATTGGTAATATAGGCAAGTATGCATATATGAATGTATGTAATGCATGAATAAATGAATGTTGGTATAGATACATGAATGTATATAGGAATGCAAGTATATTTGTATGAATGAATGCAAGTATACACGTATGAAAGAATACATGTAATGTATGTATTTATGTATTGTATAGAGGCCTAGTGTATGATTTATCCGATAGGCTTGCCCTATATGCACTAGTTAGTGTATATATATATATATATATATATTTTTTTTTAATATATATATATATATTTTTAATATATATATATATATATATATATATATATATATATATATATATATATTAAAAAATATAAATATACATATATATATATATATATATATATTAAATATATATATATATATATATATATATATATATATATATATATATATATATATATATATATATATATATATATATATTTATATTTTTTAATATATATATATATATATATATATATATTAAATATATATATATATATATATATATATATATATATATATATATATATATATATATATATATATATATATATATATTTTAATATATAAAATATATATATATATATATATATATATATATATATATATATATATATATATATATATATATATATATATATATATATATATATATATATATATATATATAGTTTTTATATCTTATAGACTTGTTAGGCTAGTTACCATAGAATTTTGCTAGATAGGCCAGTGGACTCATAGACTTGTTGTTGGCTAAACCTAGACTAGTTTGACTAGAGTTGACCTAGATTGACTAGACTGTTGACCGTAGTTCACCATGAGTTGACTTTGACCTAGATTGACTTAGAAACATGTAGATTGCATTGTATTTCTATTGTCATATAAATTGAACTATTTATAATCTGTGTTGCTTTGACTAGGACTCTGTGACTCCAGTTTGGCTATCTTTTCTCATCAGTTGTTCAGCGTATCAGGCGAGTACATTCTCTGATCATTTCATACTTGCTAGGACTTATATTCTTGCTCTAGATTACTTTACTTGATGTTGTCACGTTGGTAACACGGATTGGTACTATATGGATCTTTTTATGAGATGTTATCCCCCTCGGGAGCATCGGGTACATCATGTCATGTGCGTTTCACTTTTATCATGTACTCCTGTGCTTTTACTATTCATGCATACTCTTGTGATTCATGTACTCTCATGTTCACAGAGCCCTCATATATAACTTCATGTGCACTCATTTATGAGCCCCCATGTGAAATCATGTACAATAACATAACCTGTCTAGATCCTTGTGTATTGATTGGGGTACGGGAGAGTAGAAGCAGTTATGTGGAAAATTCCAAAGTAGTGTAGTCATGTACAAACTCAGTAGTGTAATCATGTATAAATTCAAGCCATTCACATGTCTTTCTTGTACTCTACATCACTAGTCACTTGTAGTTCTTTACTTATAGTAGATATTTCCAGTGCAGTAATCTGTCTCTCTTTTCATGTATATTTCTTTTAGCGCTTCATGTATCTTACTCTATTGCATGCTTTATATTCCTGTCATGATATGAACTATTGAGATTGTGTGCTCGTTCTTATCCTGACTGGACCTGTTAAAAATATTACAGGTAACCTCGAGATTCATAGCTAGCCTAGAGGACCAGTAGAGCTTGGAGTAGGTTACTAGTTTATGGTTTAGTTTCTCTTATAGAACTTGTTTTGTAATAAGTGGTGTTTTGAGATTGTTGAGATGTTGTTATTTTGGAAGTTTATTTTAGTTGTTGTTGTTTTGAGTTTTATTTAGTTGTTAGACTTCTGTCTTATCTTATCGTGCTTAGATTGTGATTGAGTATTATCGTATCTTATACTTGTCCTCCATTCGGAGTTAAGATCGAGACAGGTACATTATATAATTGCGTGAGTTGTTGATTAGATAATGACCTTGAACAACGTTCTACCGCCGATACTGCGGCATAGGCTGGACGTACCCACTTCTCGTGCCCCTATAATGGGTGCGTGTCGTGACACACAACCCTCCCACTATGACGAGACACTATAGGTTATGGTGCAACATTATGACACATTGTGTTTGGTATTGAAGTATAGGTGTCTCTCCTCTCAATTCTTCTATAACAACTTTAGTCATGGATTTATGATTCATCACATAGTTTTCCTCTAAGAATCTGGCATTAGTGCTAACAATGACCTTCTGATCCTTAGGACTATAAAATAGACCTCCCTTCGATCCTCTTAGATAGCCAATAAACAAGCGTACTTATGTATGAGATTTTAACTTATCTGCTTTTCCATTCAGCACATGTGCTAGACTACCCCAAATTCGAACATGTTTCAGACTAGGCTTCCGTACGGTCCACAGCTCTATAGAGTAGTAGGTACTGACTTAGAAGGTACCAATTTTAAAATATAAATCGCAGTTTCTAAGGCATATCCCTAAAATGAATCTGGCAAATCCGAATAACTCATCATGTTCTAACCATCTCCATAAGAGTCCTACTCCTTCTTTCTGCTACACCATTCTGTTGGGGTATTCCAGGTATAGTTAATTGGGACGCAATCCCAGCTTCTGATAAGTAGTCCCTAAACTATCCAAAAAGGTACTCGCCAACACGATCTGAACGTGATTACTTGATACATTTTCTATGACATTTTTTCGTTTCAGCCTTGTACTCTTTGTATTTCTCAAAACACTCAGACTTACGGCGCATCTAAGTAAATATATCCATACCTTGAATAATCGTCAATGAATGTGAGAAAATATTCAAAGCCACCTCCAGCCTGGATAGTCATAGGCACACACAAATTAGAATGAACTAATTCCAACACATCTTTAGCCCTATACCCCTTTTCCTAAAAAGACATTTTGGTTATTTTACGTTCCAAGCAGGATTCACAGACTGGAAGTACCTCCACTTCCAACGAACTCAAAGGTGCATCTGTAACCAATCTTTGAATCATTTTTAGGTTAATATAGCCTAATCGCAAGTGACAAAGATATGCTTGGTTCATACAAGAAGGTTCTTTTCTCTTATTTAAGTTAGAAGACGTATTATTCATTTCCATTAGTTGCATTGTTGGTAAAATAGGATTAATGACACACAAATTATTTACCAATGCACCAGAACAGATAAATTACTTTTTTAATAACAATATTATTATTAAAATAAACTGAATATCAATTCTCAACTAGCATAGAAACAAAAATCAAATTCCTTCGAACTAAAGGTGCATACTGACAATCTTTCAATGTCCAAGACTTATTTCTACCAAAAGATAAAATAACATCTCCTACTTCAACGACCATAATATTTGTAGTGTTACCCATGAACAAGCATATCTTTCCATCACTAAGTCGGCAAGTTTCCTGGAACCCCTGCAATAAATTATAGACATGATTAGTGGCTCCTGTATCTACACACCAGGTGCCGGTAGATAACACCGCTAAACATGTTTTAACTAATAGTGAATGAGATATACCTCCTTTGTTACCTTGTATGTGAAGTGGACAGTCACTCACTTTGTCCTTTCTTCTAATCGAAGCTTTTGTCAGGGCTCCCTTCTTCCTTCAAACCCTAGCTTTCCCGCCATGGCTCCTAAGAAATCAAGAACACCGAAAGCTCCTAAGACGAGGTCAAAGAATGTACTGCCCTGTCACTACATCGTTTCCTGTTCTCCGTCCACGGGGTGCGTGAGAAAGGAACACTGTCGCTATCGATTCGATCGGGATCGCTAGGTCGGGATCGACCGAATCGGTCGAACGGGAACGGTTGAATTAAGATCCATTCCCCATTATGGAATGGCTTCTTCGGAACCAAGTCCCTTATTCAGCGGGCTGTGCCTCAAGGATTGACTCTGCGGTTGAGTCGGGAGAGACCTCCCGTTGTTTTGTTTTTTTATGCCACTTGCGTTGGGTTTGACTTGGTTTTCTGAATGCATTTTCATAAATGTTTTCGATGGTTTTCATTGCTTGCATTTCGAACTCGCATTTTCTATCGAACTTCTTGAATAATACAGTGTTCTAATCGGTTGCTTGTGCGATTTCAGGTAATCGCATAGGCGACGTCTAGCGCGACCAACAAGTTCTCTTGCCTCATGCAAACTCAAGTTGAGTGGATAACCCTTCTTTTCTCGACCCCTTCTTAGGTAAATCGATAATGTTGTTGCAAATGAAAGAATAAATGCAAGGGCACGGACACGATAAAATGATCAAGTTTTTAAAGAGAATGTAGGCTATACCTTAATAACTAAAATTTGCCGTTGCACGGTCATGGACAACTTGTCGACAAGGTAGAGTTTCCCCGCACGACAATCCGGGGCCACGGGACCGTTGCGGCCAAGAAAGGAAACAATTACTTAAGCTGTGCTGGGCACAAGTTAGACAGGGACTTGCAGCGGGGCTCACAACTCGCGCTAAAAGGGCCCGGTCTAACAAAAGCTAAAGGAGTCCACGATGGTTCTGGAAGCCAGTGACCAATCACACGTAATATTGTACTTGGTATGAAAATGATAACAATTGACAGGAAAGAACATGGTAAGTATCATAAGGCGCGACGCGGTCCACCATGGGTAAGTTCCAAAGTATTTCACAATATGCTTGTTTGAAATTCATTAGGATGGTTAGAAATATTCATAAACTAAGTCATATAAACTCTTCAACCAAATGCGAGTTTGGAACTTAAATATCCACGCACCAGTACAAAGTGTAATGTACTGTTCCTCGCTCTCCACACAGGTACCCCGAACCACGAAAGGCGTGCCACTTAAAGCTCAAGGCGACGTGAACACTTTTGAAGCCTCGTCCGTGTATTGAAGGCTTGTTTCTGAATCCTTTTGAAGACTCCGCACTCAGTACAAAAGAAGAAAAGATGACGACTCGACTTCCCTCGATAGCAGGTGGAAAGTGTAATTATTTTTCTTGTAAAAAGGGATGTAATGTATGGAACGACTATCTCATCAGCGTTCGTTTTGTAAGTTGAGTCATGTTGTAAGCCCGCACGGCACTGATTGTAAAGGAGTCATATAAATAAAGTTTTATTATCAATGAAAAAGTCTACTTCTATTTCAAATGTGTCAATCAATTTCTCTGCGTACTCTAACTTGATGTTGTGTTTCGGATAACCTTATGACTATGCCTTGTGCGATCGCAACTTAGGTTCACATGGCAACACGCCCGGGGGACGACTATCGATTCTACGGAATCGGGGCGTGACTTAATGGTATCAGAGCACGGCTTTACATCCTTTGGCCTCATGTCTATAGTTTTAAACCTTTGACCTCGTATCGATGAGAAAAGTTGTTCCATACAATAAGTCCATAATAATTTGAGACTGATGTGTTTGCCTTTGTATTGCAGAAGTGTCGGAACCCGCGGCCGAGCAAGAACATAGCGCATCTAGCAGCTCGAGCATTTCGCGAGCCGGAGCTTCTAACAATACTATCGAAAGGATGTTGCGCATGATGGAGGTGCAGCAGAAACAGTCCGAGAATCGACACCAACAGACAGAGGCGCGACAGGCCCAGTTCGAAGCTTGCTTCGACGCACAAGCTAAGCTGCAACAAAAGCAACTAGATACTCTGCAGCAGATCGTCCAGACAATTATGGCCAACAAAATTTTTGCGACTGCGCCTACTGTCACCGTACAGACGGTCCAACCCATCGAAGTCGACACGGAGGAGCCCGAGCGTCAACCGGCGGCACCGAAAAGATACAACTTTGAAGTGTCAGAATTCAAGAAAGCGTGCCGCACTTCCTTCAGCGGTACCGAAGGCCCTTCTATGGCAATCGACTGGTTGGAAGAGCTGGAAGATCACTTCGAGCTCCACGACATTGAAGAAACAAAGAAAGTCGCCTGCGCAATACTTCAACTAGGTTGAACGTGCACGACTGGTGGGCCGTGCACAAGCGAACGATCCGACGCGACAACAACTCAACACCAATCTCTTGTTCTACGTTCCGTAAAGCCTTTAAAGTCGAGTACCTTCCCTCCGCCGTTCGCCAAGAGAAGGAGAATGAATTCATGTAGTTGAGGCAAGGAAACCGGACAGTAGAATAGTATGCCACAAAATTCAACAAATTGTCAAAATTTGCTGGTGCGTTTCTTCCTACAGAGGAGTGCCGTGTGAAACGGTTCGAAGTGGGTCTGCAACGCTCTATCGGTGCTCATGTAGCGGTTCCGGAGTACATGACCATGGGCGATGCTCTAAATTATGCTCTTTGCATTGAGAGCCAGTACCCTCCTGTTGCTGCAGACTTTGTACGTAATTCCAATCACAAACGTCCTAGCTATACAGGGGACAACAATCATGCGTCAAAGCGTCCAAATAATGGCAGCTATAAGGGTCAGAACACGTTACTTCGTTGCACCAAATGCAATAGCCTCGGGCATGATGCCAGCAACTGCTTCGGCTTTAGAGGGGATTGTAATGTTTACGGACAAAAGGGCCACCTCGTTCGAGATTGCATGAACCCCAGACCGATTAGCAATGCTCCACCACAACAAAACCGTCAAGAGAATCGAGGACAGGTGCCCCGACCTCCTCAGCCCACTCAATCCAACAACCAAGACCGGCGTCCAAATGCTCAAGGGCACGATTATGCCATGACTCGAGATGAGGCGTTCGTCTTCGATACTGTTGTGACAGGTATATTAGATTTTAATAATATACCTGCTCGTGTGTTATTTGATTCAGGCGCTTCACATAGTTTCATATCGGCGGACTTCGTCGTCGAGCACAAATTTCCTATAATATCGTTAGACCTTGATCTTAGCGTAAGTATGCCTTCGGGCGTGCCACTACTCACAAATTTAGCCTGTAGGGGAGGAACCATATGTATTGGGGGTCAACAGATCGGTCTTGATGCGATAGTTCTAGATATGAAGGACTTCGACATCATTCTGGGTATGGATTGGCTTGGTCCTTGCAGCGCTACCATCGACTGCGTAGGAAAAAAGGTCACCTTCCGCATACCTGGAGTGACCAAATTCTGCTATTCGTGTGGTGAAGCATCGTCGACCTGCATGGTGATCTCGGTAATTTCTGCTCGGAAGCTGCTTCATTCCGGATGCGAAGGCTACTTGGCGTCCGTTCGTGACATGAGACAGGATGGTACAAACGCAGGTCAGACCGACGTTGTGGCAGAATTCCCAGACGTGTTCCCGGACGAGCTACCCGACATGCCGCCCGATCGAGAAATAGAGTTCACTATCGACACATTCCCAGATACCCGGTCGTCTCGAAAGCTCCATACAGAATGGCCCCTGTAGAATTGAAAGAACTAAAGGCATAACTACAGGAATTATTTGAAAAAGGGTTTATCCGTCCGAGTGTCTCGCCGTGGGGTGCGCCCGTGCTATTTGTGAAAAAGAAGGATGGATCGATGCGGCTCTACATCGACTATCGAGAATTGAATAAGGCCACCATCCGAAACAAATATCGCCAGCCCCGTATCGACGATTTGTTTGACCAACTCCAAGGCGCCACGGTGTTTTCGAAGATTGATCTACGATCAGGTTATCACAAACTCGAAGTCAAGCCAGATGACGTGCCAAAGTATGCATTCCACACCTGCTACGGCCACTACAAGTTCTTGGTAATGCCGTTCAGTCTGACAAACGCCCCTGCCGTCTTCATGGATCTAATGAATCGGGTGTTCTGTCCGTTCGTTGACAAATTTGTAGTAGTCTTCATCGATGACATCCTCCTCTACTCAAAGGATCGGGCGCAACATGCATAACACCTACGGACGGTACTCCAAACCCTTTGAGAGAATCAGTTGTATGCGAAGAAGAGCAAGTGCAAATTCTGGCTGAACAGCGTCTCATTCCTCAGGCACGTCATCTCCGCCGCGAGCATCACAGTCGATCCAAAGAAAGTCGAGGCAGTTGTTGATTGGAAACAGCCCGCATCAGTTAGCAAAATTTGAAGCTTCCTAGGCTTGGCGGGATACTACCGACACTTCATGAAGGACTTTGCGAAGATTGCATCACCATTGACTCGCCTCACCCAAAAAGGAGTCGCATTCAAGTTGTCAGACGACTGTGAAACTTCCTTCCAGGAGCTCAAACAACGGCTCGTTTTGGCCCCGATACTTGTTCTGTCTGAAGGGACTGAAGGATTTCAAATCTTCAGTGATACCTCTAGCCAGGGCTTGGGGTGTGTGCTCATGAAGCAGGATAAGGTGATATCTTTTGCTACCCAGCAGTTGAAGCCGCACGAGAAGAACTACCCCACGCACGACCTAGAACTAGCGACAATTGTCTTTGCGTTGAAGCTGTGGCGTCACTATGTCCACGGCGTGGCGTGCAGGATTTATACGGACCACAAAAGCCTCAATTATCTATTTACCCAGAAAGAACTGAATTTGCGGCAGAGGCGATGGCTCGAACTACTCAAAGACTACGACTTATCAATCGACTACACGTCGGGCAAAGAAAATGTTGTAGCATATGCGCTGAGTCGGAAGTACTTAGCTTCGTTATGCATCAACGATCGACTTCTGCATGACTTGGAAGGAATGGGCATTGAACTCCGAGTTTATTTTAGAGACGTGAAACTGGCGCAACTGCGGCTGGAACCGAGCCTATTAGAGAGACTCAAGTCTACTCAAAAGGATGACCCATACCTGGAGAAGACGCGGAAGCTGATATCGACATGGAAAGCATCCAACTTTGCAGAGGACGAGTCGGGAGTGTTGTGAGTGAAGGGTCGGCTATGCATTTCGGACGACGCAGAACTTAGAAAGGAGATAATGACGGAGGCGCATTATACAAAATATTCCTTGCATCCTAGTAGCACCAAGATGTATAAGGACCTCTGCGTTGTCTTTTAGTGGCACGGCATGAAGAGGGATGTAGCGCTCTTTGTGTCGAAGTGTATGGCCTGTCAATAAGTTAAAGCCGAGCACCAGCGATCGGGCGGAAAGATGCAGAACCTTGCCATTCCAGAGTGGACTATGGACTTTGTTGTTGGCTTGCCGAGGATGCTGCGAGGAAATGACGCTGTCTGGGTCATCGTCGATCGACTAACCAAGTCAGCGCACTTCATAGCCATTAAAGTTACTTGGAGCGTCGACCGCCTTGCTCAGATATACCTTGATAAAATAGTTTGGCTGCACGGGGTTCCAGTATCTATCATCTCGGATCAGGATGGATGGTTCGTAGCATGCTTCTGGGGTAGTCTTCATTCAGCATTGGAGACCAAGTTGAAGTTTAGCTCGGCTTATCATCCTCAAACTGACGGCCAAACAGAGCGGCTGAACCAGATTCTCGAGGACATGTTGTGATTCTGTACGATCGACTTGAAGTCAAGCTGGGATATTCACTACTGTTGGCCAAGTTCGCATACAACAACAACTATCAGTCCAACATCCAAATGGCGCCGTATGAAGCCTTGTATGGCCGGAAGTGCAGATCGTCCATTGGCTGGGATAAAGTCTGGGAACGGCAGATACTTGGCCCGAAACTGGTGGAGTAGACTGTGCAGAAGGTCAAGTTAATACGGGAGAGATTGAAAATAGCACAAAGTCGACAAAAGAGTTATGCCGACACGCATCGACGCCCCCTCGAGTTCTCGAAAGGCGACCATGTTTTCTTGAAAGTAATGCCCATGCGTGGAGTTACCAGATTCGGCACGAAGGGGAAGTTGAGCCCGAGATTTGTTAGTTCGTTCGAGATATTGAAATGAGTCGCCCAAGTAGCTTACCAAATCGCTATGTCGCCTGCATTGTCGGATGTACACAACGTCTTCCATGACTCACAGTTGCAGAAGTATGTGCACGATCCGAGCTATGTAATAGATTTGGGTCAGTTGGATCTGAAGGTGGACTTGTCTTATGTTGAAGAGCCTGTGCAAATCTTGGAGCGCAAAGATAAACTTCTCCGTAACCGTGCTATTCCTCTCATCTGCATCCTCTGGAGAAACCATTCGGTTGAGGAGTCGACGTGGGAGCTTGAGTCAGAAATAAAGGAAAAATTTCCTTCATTGTTCTGGTAGAGGTAGGTTCTATTCTTAAGTTTCGAGGATGAAACTTTTTCTTAGTTGGTTATGGTGTAGTGCCCCATTCTCCGCCCACGGGGTGCGCGAGAAAGGAACACTGTCACTATCGATTCGGTCGGGACCGATAGGTCAGGATCGACTGAATCGGTCGAACAGGAACGGTTGAATTAAGATCCATTCCCCGTTATGGAATAGATTCTTCGGAACGAAGTCCCATATTCATCGGGTTGCGCCACAAGGATTGACTCTGCGGCTAAGTCGGGAGAGACCTCCCGTTGCTCTGTTTTTTTACGCCGCTTGCGTTGGTTTTGACTTGGTTTTCTCAATGCGTTTTCGTGAATGTTTTCGATGGTTTTCATGGCTTGCATTTCGAACTCGCATTTCCTATCGAACTTCTTAAATAATACAGTGTTCTAATCCGTTGCTTGTGCGATTTCAGGTAATCGCGTAGGTGAAGTCTAGCGCGACCACCAAGTTCTCTCACCTCAAGCAAACTCAAGGTGAGTGGCTAACCTTTCTCTTCTCGATCCCTTAGGTAAATCGATAATATGTTACGAATGAAAGAATAAATGCAAGGACACGGACATGATAAAATGATCATGTTTTCAAAGAGATTGTTGGCTATACCTTAATAACTAAAATTTGCCGTTGCACGGTCATGGACAATTTGTCGACAAGGTAGAGTTTTCCCGCACGGCAACCCGTGGACACGGGACCGTTGCGGCCAAGAAAGGAAACAATTACATAAGCTGTACATGGCACGAGTTAGGCGGGGACTTGCAGCGGGGCTCGCTACTCGCGCTGAAATGGCCCTGTCTAACAAAATCTAAAGGAGTCCACGATGGCTCTGGGAGCTAGTGACCAATCACACGTCATATTGCACTTGGTATAAAAATGATAACAATTGACAGGGAAGAACATGGTAACTATCATAAGGCACGACGCGGTCCGCCATGGGTAAGTTCTAACGTATTTCATATTATGCTTGTCATATGCTTGTTTGAAATTCATTAGGATGGTTAGAAACATTCATAAACTAAGTAATATAAACTCTGCAACCAAATGAAAGCTTGGAACTTAAATAGCCACGCATCAGTACAAAGTGTAATGTACTGATCCTCGCTCTCCACGCAGGTATCCCGAACCACAAAAGATGTGCCACTTAAAGCTCAAGGCGACGTGAACACTTTTGAAGCCTTGTCCGTGTGTTGAAGGCTTGTTTCTGAATCCTTTTGAAGACTCCACACTCAGTACAAAAGAAGAAAAGATGACGACTCGACTTCCCTCGATAGCAGGTGGAAAGTGTAATTGTTTTGCTTGTAAAAAGGGATGTAATATATGGAACGACTATCTCATCAGCATTCGTTTTGTAAGTTGAGTCATGTTGTAAGCCCGCGCAGCACTGACTCTAAAGGAGTCATGTAAATGAAGTTTTATTATCAATAAAAAAGTATACTTCTATTTCAAATGTGTCAATCAATTTCTCTGCGTACTCTAACTTGATATTGTGTTTCGGATAACCTTATGACTATGCCTTATGCGATCGCAACTTAGGTTCGCATGGCATCACGCCCGGGGGACAACTATCGATTCTACAGAATTGGGGCATGACAAAGAAGGCCAGAGGGGCAGCGGCTAGCCCTAGACTAGCTAGGGGAGCTGCGACAAGTGCGAGACAGACTAGAGCATCAACGGCGAGGCAAGTTGGGTGGGGGCCACGACAAGCACTCGACATGCTAAGGGGAACCAGTTAGCCTCAAAAACTATCATCATCGAGCAAATTTTGGTCATATGAGTCATGGTGCACGGGGACGTGCGGCCACCTACTGCAAGTAGGTGTCCGATTACCTTCGACACCCTGGTTTGCTGATGCATATGAGCGTTGACCTTTAGGAACATCGTCTCGCAGATATGCTAATGCTTTCTCCGCTGATGTGCAAGGGCGCCATTCCTCGGAGTGGCCTTCCGAAGATGTGCTAAAGCTTTATCAACTGCTATGCATAGTCATTACTTTTTATGAAGTAGCGACTATAAGATGTGCTAAAGTTTTTGTTGGCGCAGGATTACTATACAGTACCTGTGCGGATGCCCTCTTGCAGTACAATAAAGTAGTACCTGTGTGGCTGCCGTCTTGCAGACACACGATGCAACTTTGATAGTGCCTGCACGACTGCTCGTACAATGACAGTGCGGATGCTTTCTTACTTCGGCGCAGTGCCTTCGTACTCTATTTTGTAGAAGATACATTTCGTTTTTTTACATACTTTATTAATGTGCAGTTCCTGTGTCCACGCCTCTCTTCAGGGATATCCTTTTTGAATCGATGGTCTGCGGCTTAGGTGTAAACGTCAACGAGGCGCTCGTTAATTCTGCCAAGCAATTGATTGCCAAAGGTCAACCGAAAGGGCAATTGGCAATAATACGGGATCAACAACATGTATATTTTCATCGTATGATGGATCGAGGCAAGTTGTCTCCCCCTTCTGATGCCGTCGATATGCTAAAACCCTGGTTTTTATTTGGAGATTAGCTGGTTCTGGAAGAGACCAAGCTTTTGGAGATAAATAAAAATTGGTACTTCGAAAATGATGGTCTCTCTTTGTACATTCCGTCAGTCAACCGACACCTCCCGCTCTCGATTTTCTTTTGCTTTGCTGAGAAGCGTCTCATGGAATAGGATATGACCCCAGAGCAAGGAGGTTTAATGACCGGCCATATCCAGATGGATAGATACTCTAAAAGGAGGGATACTTTCAAGAGTGCTCACGATGGTCCATCCTATACACTTTGTGTGTTACTCCCCGGTCATCTGCTCAGTAACTTTACTATGGAGGTACATCAATTTCGGGACTCTCTTTTTGCCAATAGGCTCCTGGCCACTGGATGTACATACCTGAAGAAGTTCTTCTGGGTCGAAGGTTGGATTCATCCTAGGGCAGAATGGCACGAACTTACCTAATGGGTATTGGGAAGGTTCAAGGACTTGCAAGGTACGGGCTTGTATCATAAAATCAGGGCTACTGAGCATGGGATAGAGATGAATCGGTCTTTGTTTAAAGCCTTATAGGAACTATACAACCAAAATACCGAGACTTTCTTCACTTTGCGTGCAGAGATGGGTTTGGCCCACCATGAGATGTGTGGCATCTCGAAGCTGCCGTGGGGTGATGAGCTATATGAGGAATATACCCCTTGCAAGGAAGAGTTTTTAGTGTTAGAGAACAAATATCCTGAAATGATGGCCATGTATAAAGAACTGCTTTCCCACCATCAAGTATGCATACGACAGGGCAGGATGAAGGCTCAGCCTCATATCAAAGTCTGGGTGTCTTATATCTTCACAAAGCATCCGTCGAAGCCGGGGATGGTTCACTTCACCATGCGCAGGTCATATACTACTGACGAGGTAGAAGAGTTAATGGCTAAAGTAGGGGTATTTGCTCCCTAGTAGATGCCGAGGGAAAACCTACCTCTATTGTTCACAACTACTTTTGCTAGAACATGACTACTTTAAGTCCTAAAGCGACATTGTCACTTTTTTGATGATTTGGCTGCGGAAAGTCGTAGTTCCAGGAGGCTCTGGATCAGTGGAGCGGATCAGTCGGGAACTTATTTTGCCAGCTATGAAGTTGGCCTTCAAAGATTCCTTGGCTCTACTCCCGGCTATGGTGTGTGACATCTTGCGAGGCTTGTAGGAGATCTCGAAGAGGATAATTGAGTGCCTCAGGGGAGACAATGAATTTTCGCTAGTTGAACTCCCTTATCATTACTTGATGGGTTGGTTGGTATTACACCGCTCCGATTTGATAGTCCCCAGCACTCTCGATGGTTACGAGGAAGGGGATGCGAGTTGTGTAACTATAATCGAGCAAAATTGCTCCATCAGGGCGTCCCCGTCTATAGTTGGATGTGAAGTAACATGTAGGCAACTTTAGAGGGGTGAATAGAGTTTGTGTCAATAATAACCAATTAAAAATCAACTCTATGTTAATCCAGAAGCAACTACCAATAGAAATATACAATTAGAGTAGTAGTGCAAAAATTAAGAGAGATCAAAAGATAATACGCAAACACATCAATTTAACCTGGTTTCCCTTATGGAGGACTAGTCCAGGCCAGAGAACTCTCGCTCAGGATTGAAATCCACTATTTATGAAATAGGGTACAGACACGTGCCTTTACTCAGAAGAGCACGCTAACTTCTTACAACTTCGCAAGGGCAAAACGTAGAATTGTCCAAGTGACTTATTTTCAACTCTTGCACAGAACTTCTAGCTGAATCGTACTTGACCACCTTAGGGCTTAGGAAGTTTTATGGCTAGTAGATTGGAAGAGTAAGGCTTAGAATGTATAAGGCTTAGAAGATTGAGAGTGAGAGATGATTTGAAATGAGAAAATTCAAGCCCTATTTATACTAGTCCAGGGAGGCAGAATTATGTCAGAATTTTATCCCAAATATTCAAAAATTTGAACGTTTGACAACTTGGATCATAGTGTTCCTAAAAATCAGCTTCCTAAAAATTAGGGGGCAGAGTTCGACACGAATTCTGCCTAGGGCAGAGTTCGGCACGAATTCTCATTCCCTTGGGTCAGAATGTTTATCTTGGATAGAATGGTTTGGTTTGGTTCAGGGATTATCTTATTTTGTATGGTGGAGCTTGGAGAAGTAAGTCTAGGGTTGAGATGACTCAGTGCGATTCAACATACATCTCCCTAGACTCAATAAAATAAAAAATTACAGACTGTGTACAAGTACATTTGTAATGTAACAACTTGTCGATGACGTCTGTCTTGAACTTGAAACGCTGTAGACGATGTTCTGTCCTTAGCCCGATGTGTCGTATTGGATCATATCATATATCATTTTGTTAATTCTCTAAATTAGGTTAACTGTGATCCATTTTGCGTTAACAATCTCCCCTATTTTGATAATTGACAAAATGATATTTGTATGTCACAACATTCATACCTGGACACATGTTGAAGGGAGTAAAATACTTTGTACGTATGAAGTAGCTCCCTCGCAAATAGATATATTGGCTCCCCTGCAAATAAATATTTCGATTTACGTCCTGATACAAAGTTCTTATCCAAGCACAACATAATTCATAATAACAGATCCAACATTATATATAAGATCACATCAAATATCTATTATTCTTCCCTATTGTCACTTAGCAAAATATAGCACAACTTCCCCGCAAAAAGATAGACAAAGGTAAGAGAGCAATCCCACAATTTTAACCATAACCAAAAATTTAAAAAAAGACAACTAGCAGTTTTCATAATCCAAAATAATGAAATGAGCAGTCATACATATGAAATGACAAACTGAAGTCATGAACTAAACAATAGTAGAAATAGTGCTAAACTCATGATAAAGATAAACTACAAAGCATAAATAAAAATAAAAGCATCAGCAGCAGCAATAGTATGTAGGAGACCACAGCTATCATCGAGCATGAGAACGGGATGGACCGGCCGAATCGGATGGCTCGCTGGTAGAGCGACGAGGATCAACAAACGCCGCATCAGGATCCAGATACCGCATGGTCCATGGGTCGTCAATCCGGTAGCCTTCGAGAGAAGGGTCCCGACCCGTAGGAAATGACATAGTAGGATGTCGGGCCATGTTGTACTAGATGTCATGCAGGGTGTTGCTGATGGCGCTCATCTCCATAGTGGTCCGATAGTCCAGCTGGGAATAGCGATTGTCTTCCAAAAGAAAGCGGTCGTGCAACATATCTCGTATGGAGTCGAGGGTGGCAGGTGGCTCAGGCTGTGGGACGTCTGAGTCAGAAGATTCCTCTTCAATAAGAGCAGGAGGAACATGAGCAGGAGCAGTCCTACGAGCCTTTGATTGATAGGCAGAAGCTGGTAGAAACTGACACTCATCTAAAGGAATATAGAAGGCAACAAAGATTATAGGAAGATACATCGTATAGACAAGCGATTTTGGCTTTTTTCTTGCACGAATCATCCAGTCCATCAGTGTGCGAGGAAAATTAAAAGGAATGGTGAAGTGAAGATAGTAAAGAGCCGTAATCTCATGATAAGTAACTTCATCAGTAGATTTCGCTTTGGGCAGGATGGAAGAGAAAATAATGCGATGAAGTTCATAGAAGTAGTTGTTGAGATACTTGGCACAAAGTTTGCGAGGGCGAGTATTGGGTGCACACATCATATCCTTAAAGCCTTCAAGTTTGATATCACCAACAAATTGGAATTCACGAGCATCAACGATACGCTCCCAAGAATTGGGGTCAGAGAGTTCAAGATATTCAGCTAAGTCAAAGTCATCAAACACAATGTTAATGCTGGCGACCCGAGAATATATTTTATGGTCGTCATGGGTCATGTTGCAATAGAACATTTGAATTGCATTGAGATACATAAATGAAGATGTAGACACAAGTTCATCAAGATATAGATCCTTGAAGTTAGAATCAAATTCAGAAAATATAGTAAAATTGATGGGATGTCCCGGTACAACACTACATGAGCAAAAATCAGAATACCACTCATTAGAGGCTTCTAACGATACAAAAATACGCTCATTCTAAGTGTTGGCATTGGGAGAAAGAGGAGGGTTGAACAATGGGTGAATGGGAATTGGAGGAGGAGAAGGAGGATTGGATGATAAAGCTCCTTCAGCCCTAATCCTCTTCCCTCTATTAAAAAGTCTAGGAGCCATTGATAATAGCTAATGAAAAATAGATATGAAGAAATACAATTGAAGTAGAGATGGAGAACAAAGAGTTATACCTCAAAAATAAGGAAGGGGAATGGAAGAGAATCACCAAAAACTTTGAAAACTTGAGTTTGGAGAGTGGAGAGCACAAAACTAGAGATTTTTAGGGTTAGGGTTTTAGAGAAATAAGTTTGGAGAGAGGTGGAAGATGATGACAATGAGGAGAGAGAAGAAAAGTTCGGGTTTTTAAATAGTAGGATCGGCTGTACTAGCAAATCGTGGGCCCTTGAACAAATAGCTTAGACGGCCAGGAATGGCTGTAAGTTCTGGAACTTACTACATATAGTTCGTCCTGAATTCTGCCAAAGGCAAAATTCGGCCCGAGCTCTGTGACGGTGGTTCCAGAGCTCCAATAGGGTAAAAAAATGTTGACAAGATGGATAAAAGATGGTCTTGAATTAACAATAATGGATTATATGAGCCATAAAATGAATAAAACATACGACAAACATTGTGAATCATTGATCAGTACAGGTGAATCACCTCAGGTTAGCTATAGGGGTCGGATCTTAGCTAGCGGTAGTCTGAAGACTAGTACACCGTGTTGCTTAGGCTTTTACGCCTTGTTGTTAG
Source organism: Iris pallida (assembly GCA_029216955.1). NCBI lineage: Eukaryota > Viridiplantae > Streptophyta > Magnoliopsida > Asparagales > Iridaceae > Iris > Iris pallida. The sequence continues at coordinate 6,834,365 of JANAVB010034420.1, forward strand.
AAGGGTCCTTTCGTCTTGTACCCAAAACAACGCACCATGTACGATTTTGATTTAACTATTATTTGTGCAGGTATGACTCATTGTATGATATTTTCATCCAAGATTCCTAATTCTCGACGAAGAAAGTTGAAACGCTCTTTGGCAAGTGGTTTAGTGAAAAAGTCTGTTAGCTGATGATCAGTGTCAACAAACTCTAGATTAAGAGTGCCGTGTAATTGATGATCAAGTAGAAAATGGTGTCGAATTTCTATGTGCTTAGTACGAGAGTGATATACTAGGTTCTTGGTCAGGTTAATTGCACTAGTGTTATCACATAATATAGGTATGTTCTTAAAAGATAAATTATAGTCTTCGAGGTTTTGCTTCATCCACAAAATCTGAGCACAACAACGTCCTGCAGCTATGTATTCAGCTTCTGTTGTAGATAGTGCTACAAAATTTTGCTTCTTGCTAAACCAAGAGACTAAAGCCTTACCTAATAAATGACACATGCCGCTGGTACTCTTACGGTCGACTTTGCATCTAGCAAAATCCGTATCAGAATATCCGATCAGGTCAAAGGATGTGGTTTTGGGATACTACAAGCCCACCGTAACAGTGCCTTTAAGGTATCGAAAGATACGCTTAATTGCGGTCATGTGTGATTCCTTAGGGTTGGCTTGATAGCGAGCACATAAGCAAACACTAAACATGCTATCGGACGACTAGCAGTTAAATAGAGTAGACTACCAATCATACCTTGATATTTATGTTGATCGACTGGTTTGCCGCTTTCATCAGGTTCTAATTTAGTTGTAGTAGCCATCAGAGTAGTGATTGGTTTGATGTTGTCAAGATCAAACTTCTTCAGCATATCCTTTGTATACTTTGATTGGCTAATGAAGACTCCTTGTGAGTTTTGTTTGACTTGTAATCCAAGGAGGTAGTTAAGCTCCCCCATTTTGCTCATCTCGAACTCATTCTGCGTACACTTGGTAAATTCTTGGCATAAAACCTCATTAGTACACCTAAAAATGATATCATCCACATAAAATTGCACTAAGAGAATGGTGTCATCAATAGATTTTTTAAACAGTGTCGTATCAATTTTCCCTTTTGGAAAGCCTTTGTTAAGTAAAAAAGTGCTAAGGCATTCATACGAAGCTCGAGGGGCTTGTTTGAGGCCATCGAGAAATTTATGATTTTCAAAACGAGGTGGTTGTTTTACAAATACTTCTTCTTTAATAAAACTGTTCAGAAAAGCACTTTTGACATACATTTAAAAAAGTTTGAAATTTTGGAAGTTTGCAAAGGCACAAAGCATGCGGATTGATTCATGTCGTGCAACAGGAGCATACGTCTCATCGTAGTCGAGACCTTCCTCTTGGTTGTATCCTTGAGCTACGAGACGGGCTTTGTTACATGTGACTGTACCGTCCTTATTTACTTTGTTACAAAAAACCCATTTAGTACCAATAATCAAATGGTCAGCAGGTTTAGGAACAAGTTCCCAAACCTGATTTCTTTCGAATTGGTTGAGTTCTTCTTGCATTGCAGATATCCAAAATTCATCAGAGAAGGCTTCTAAAACATTTTTGGGTTCTATTTGAGAAATAAATGCAGTGCTAGCAATAGTGTCTCTAACTAATGATCGAGTACTTACTCCTTTTGATACCTCACATTTTACAAAGTTTTTTGGATGTGATGGTGTGAAATGAAACTTCTTAGGTAAACCTTCCACGGAACTGGTTTCAGTTGTTATATCTACAGATGTAGAAGTTGATGATTTGATGTGTATGTCATCATCGTCATCGGGAATATCAGCTGTACTATTATTCTCATTAAATGTTACATTAACAGATCCTTCAACAATTATAGAGTGTTTTTTGAACACTCTGTATCATTTACACTTGGCAGCAGAACCAAGAAAAATACCTTCGTCAGCTTTGGCATCAAACTTGCCTAAATTGTCTTTGCTATTCAGGATAAAGCAACGACAACCAAACACTTGAAAATAAGAAATAGTTGGTGTCTACCAAACCAAAGTTCATAGGGTATTTTCTTCGAAATAGGTCGAATCAAAAACCTATTCAAGACATGGCATGTTATACTTACAGCTTCTGCCCAAAAATATTTCGGAGTAAAAATTAATTCAGCATGACTCTGGCCATATCGCTAAGAGTTCTATTCTTTCGCTCCACAACACTATTATGTTGGGGAGTTCTAGGACACAAAAATTTATGATTAAAACAATTTGAGTCACAAAACTTTTTGAAATCAGAGTTTTCGAATTCACCGCCATGATCACTCCGGATTCGAGTACTCATGAATCCTTTTTCGTTTTGAACCTTTTTAGCAAAAACTTCAAAAACAGAAATAGTATCACTTTTGTTTGTAAGAAAGAAAACCCAAGTAAATCAAGAAAAATCATCAACAATTACAAAAGCGTAGAGTTTTCCACCAAGACTGGCTACTCTACTGGGACCAAATAAATCCATATGAAGCAGTTGTCAAGGTCTAGTAGTACTTACAGAGTTCTTAGATTTAAAAGAGTATTTGGTCACTTTTATTTTTCTCACATTTGGCACATACCGTATCCTTTTATAATGTAATGTCAGGTAGTCCTCTCACTAGCTTCTTGGTTGAAAGTCTTGATATGGTATCTATGTTTGCATGTCTAAGACGCATATGCTATAGTAGTCTTTCATCTTTGTGAGAGTAGAGACATCTTCCTGCAATGTTAGTATCTCTAGACAGATAGAATATGTATATATTATCTTCCTTTATCCCTTCAAAAGTGATGTCTCCAGATAATCTATCATATAGGGAGCATTTAGTTTTCCCAAAGTTAATATCATATCCATGATCAGCAAGATGACTAATGTTGAGCAAGTTATGCTTTAACTCTATTACTAAATAGACATCCATAATGACGGGAGAAGGAGGATTACTAGTAGTACCGTTACCTATGATATAACTGTTAGGGTTATATACTAAAAGCATCACTTTTGTAGTAACCTTATTTCCTTAAATTTTGAATGAGAATTATATGGGCAAATGTTTGTATATTGTATTTGTTGCAAGTGTTAATGCAAATGTCTGATATTCTATATTATAGATAATATGGTGTGTGGTGTCACACAGAAGATCATATTATCAGTTTCCTATGGAGTATATAAATAGTTCACAACCAAGATGGACTTGGACAATCTATTGGAAAGGTTGTAGTGTAATCTGGTATTAGTCTATCTTGACTATAGGTTTACACTAGTACACTTTGTGTGTATTTAACAGGACACTTGAGGTTGTTCTCTTTGTACTGACTACATAAGAGAACAAACACCTCTGTTATTATGGATGCTTGTGCTCTTAATCCGGATATAATAACGGACATGTATATGCAGTGTGCATTACTTTGACTCATAAAAGAGTGATATTCATTATGGATGAACAACCTCTATGAATTGGGTAATAATATTGTATGTATGATGGGCTGTTGATTATAAATGGAATCCATGTCCCGATACATCGGGTTGATTATGTCCTCTTAAGGAGCTCATAAGGATTGTCATGTAAACCCTGCAGGTGGATTATATCCGACATGACAAATAAAGTTGAGCGGTACTACTTAAGGATAAAAGATGTCGAATCAATATAGTTGTCAGTAACTTAATTTGATCGACGGAGATACGATATCTTAACATGGGGAGCCAAACGAGCATATAATAAAAGGAACCCACAAACATAATTTGGGATTAGGGAGGTAGTGCAACAATAGCTCATTAGTGGACCGAGCAATTGTTAATGGGCCTGGATTGTGTGTTCGGGATGAACACGGGATATCCAGATCCGTTAGGAGGCCTAACCCTAATTTCTTCTCATGGTCCCTACCGTAGCCTATATATATCCTCTATTCTCTGGCCACCAGATTACTGACCAGAAATCTAAAATTTTCTCTAAATTCGTGATTCACGTAAGGAGAGAAAAAGAGGGCTGCCAAGGAAAAGAAAAGGTTGGGAGACGTTGCCCACACGACGTCCAACTCGAGGAAGGAATATGTGCAGAAGATCTTGGGATCGTCCGCTCGAGATTGCCAGGAATTACTTGTCTCCTTTTCGCCGCATGTATAATTCGTGAACCCTAGTTTCCGCCTATGAAGGGTTAGAACACGTATTAGATCTGTTTAACCTTCTATCGATCAATACGCACACCAAAGGAAGGGTCCTAGGAATCCCCAGTTCCATCAATTGGTATCAAAGCCACTTTGGATCTACGTATTGATTGATATGTCCATGTTGTCCAATAAAACCAGCGCTGTGTAATTATCGGTAGATGTAGATCTGTTCTAACTCGATTTTGCAGGCATCTTAGATCCAACTATTATGGTCCAATGTATGTTTTTTTATTGTGTTGTTTAAACCACGGACATGTCGTGGATGTTGTTGTTGTTGTGGATGTAATTAAAATCACGAGGGTTGATCGTGCTTATTATTTTAATTTTTCAATCTAGATTATGTGTGAACTTCTTCTGGAGGCATAGGATTGATGTAATTATAGTTATTTTTGATCAATCGTGATGGCGGTGGTGGCTATTTCTGACGCCGGACGAGATGCTGGTTTTAAGCAGTCCAGAGGCAGACAGATGATTTTCGAACCCCGAATAGATCTGCGCAGTGCCAGATTTTAGATTCGGATAGTTGAGGAAGGAGCAGCAAAGATGACCATAATAGTTGGATATTTTCTCTTATTTTTGTCATTTTGCTTTTTCTGATTATGCATGTTTATTATTGTGTGGTTGTTTTTTTGAAAAACCAAGCCTACATTAATAATGGACAACATGGACATAATATCAACTAGTAGAAAAACCCTCATTGTTAAATAACTAAGTGGGAGAGGATTTTTATTTAGTATAAATCCTATGATCTCCATTACTGGTTTGTAGGTGATGTAATTATACTTGCGTGTTGGCTTTAGTGCTTTCCTCCATATCGGATGTGTATAATTATGGATCACCAGTACAATCTTCCTTAGGGATAATTGTAGAAAGTTACCTAGTATGTGTTCACTTCTCCATCTGAAGGAACTCATTACAAGGTAATGGACTTAGTATTAAGTAATGGTGTACACTTAGATACAAATAATGGTATCCTCCCTATCAGAGTCACTGCTATTATTTGTATGACCAGAGCAAGACCAGCATATTAATTTTATTTATCATAAAGTTATATTGACATGATAGTAAAATTAATAAGAAAAATCTACTTGAACAAAGTTGAATTTGTATACGTCCACACTATCGTGGCATGCTAAATTCATGGTGTTCAAGGTGTTGGTGAATTTCTTATTATTGTTTTGAGGGAATCAATATTTAGTTAATTCAAAAAGTTTTTTGCCCTACATAATTTTATTTATGTGATTATCAGGATTTCAAAAATGGGTTCTTTCAGTCCACTTATGGTGATTCTTAAAGAAAACAAACTTACTGGACCTAATTATATTGACTGGAAACGTAATTTGGACATTGTTCTGACTGCTGAGGAGTACAAATATGTACTTATTGAGGAATGCCCACCTAAGCCTGATGCTAACTCTGATGAAGAGGTCAAAAAGGCTTATAAGAAGTGGAAAAAAGGCAGATGAGATGGCGCGGTGTTACATTCTTGCATCTATGTCAAATGTACTACAACATTAGCATCAGGCCACGGCCACAGCTTATGACATGATGTATAACCTCAAGGAACTCTTCGGACATCAGAGTAGAGCAGCTAGGCAGTTTGCTATGAAATGTTTAATGAATACAAAAATGGCTGAGGGTACACCAGTAAGGGATCATGTTCTCAAGATGATGGGTCATCTGAATGAGATGGAGATCCTTGGAGCAGAAATCGATGGGGAATCCTATGTCGATATCATTCTCGGGACTCTGCCTAAATGTTTTGACAATTTTTGCCTTAATTACAACATGAACAAAAGGTTGTATAGTTTGGCAGAACTTGCAAAAGAGCTACAGGATGCTGAATCTCTCTTTAGGCAGAGTGGTCATGTTTTTGTTTCTAAAAAGGCTTCTACTTCTAAGCCAAAAGGCGGTAAGAAGAAGAATAACATTCAGAAACAGACAAACTCAGCAAAGAAGGGCATGGGACCTCAAGGCGCGGTAAAAAAGCCGAAAGGCTAATGTTTTAAGTACAAAGGGTCAGGACATTGGAAGACTGATTGTCCACTTCTCAAACAAGGGAACAAAGAAGGTATATCTCATTTACTAGTAGTTGAAACATGTTTAGCGGTGTTATCTACCGGCACCTGGTGTGTAGATACAGGAGCCACTAATCATGTCTGCAATACATTGCAGGGGATCCAGGAAACCAGACGGCTCAGTGATGGAAAGATATGTTTGTTCATGGGTGATGCTACAAAAGTATCGGTCGTTGCATTAGAAGATGTTACTTTATCTTTTGGTAGAAATAAGTCTTTGACATTGAGAGATAGTCTTTATGCACCATCACTTAGAAGGAATTTAGTTTCTGTTTCTATGTTAGTTAAGGATGGATATTCAGTTTATTTTAATGACAATATTGTTATTAGAAAGAATAAACATTTTATCTGTTCTGGTGCATTGGTTGATAATTTGTATGTCATTAATCCTATTTCGCCCACAATGCAACTTATGGAAATAAATAATATATCATCTAACTTAAATAAAAAAAAAGAACCTTCTTGTATGAACCAAACATATCTTTGGCACTTGCGGTTGGGGCATATTAACCTAAGAAGGATTCAAAGACTGGTTGAAGATGGACCTTTGAGTTCATTGGAAGTGGAGGCACTACCAGTCTGTGAATCCTGCTTGGAAGGTAAAATAACCAAAAGGCTTTTTACGGCAAAGGGGTATAGGGCCAAAGATGTGTTGGAATTGGTTCATTCTGATTTGTGTGGACCTATGACTATCCAAACTAGAGGTGGCTTTGAATATTTTGTCACATTTATTGATGATTATTCAAGGTATGGATACATTTATTTGATGTGCCGTAAGTCTGAGTGCTTTGAGAAATTTAAAGAGTACAAGGCTGAAACAGTGAAACGTCATAAAAAATGTATCAAGTCATTACGATCAGATCATGGTAGCGAGTACCTCTTTGGAGAGTTTAGGGATTATTTATCAGAGGCTGGGATTGCATCCCAATTGACTGCACCTGGAATGCTCCAACAGAATGGTGTAGCCGAAAGAAGGAATAGAACTCTTATGGAGATGGTTAGATCAATGATAAGTTATTTGGATTTGCCAGATTCATTTTGGGGATATGCCTTAGAGGCTGCAACTTATATTTTGAACTTGGTTCCTTCTAAGTCAGTACCTCTTACTCCCACAGAGCTGTGGATTGGGTGTAAGTCTAGTCTGAAACATATTCACAATTGGGGTAGTCAAGCACATGTGCTGAATGGGAAAGCAGATAAGTTGGAATCTCGTACAGAAGTACGCTTGTTTGTAGGCTATCCAAGAGGAATGAAAGAAGGTTTATTTTATAGTCCTAAGGATCAGAAGGTCATTTTTAGCACCAATACCTGATTCTTAGAGGAAGACTATGTGATGAACCATAAACCAACAAGTAGAGTTGTTCTAGAAGACCTGAGACGTGAGACACCAAGTACTTCATTACCAATAGTACAAGAGGATGGACCACAAATAACTGCACAACGTGTCACAAATGTTACACCACAACCGATAGTGCCTCGTCGTAGTGGGAGGGTTGTGATACAACCTGATAGATATATGTTCTTGGGAGAGTCGTCAGACTTCGTGCCTGAGGAACAAGATTATGATCCCTGTACCTACAATGAAGCACTCCAAGATAAAGATACAGAGTCTTGGCAAAAAAGCAATGATATCTAAAATAGAATCTATGGATTCTAATCAGGTCTGGGAGCTTGTAGAACCACCCGTTGGTGTAAAATCTATTGGATGCAAGTGGGTCTATAAGAGAAAAAGAGGATCAGACGGTAAGGTTGAAACCTTTAAAGCTCGGCTTGTAGCAAAAGGTTTTACTCAACGAGAGGGTATCGATTATGAGGAAACCTTTTCTCCTGTAGCCATGCTTAAGTCTATTCGGATTCTTTTATCTATTGCAGCTCATCTAGATTATGAGATTTGGCAAATGGATGTCAAGACAGCTTTCCTTAATGGAAGTCTTGAAGAAGACATCTATATGAAGCAACCAGACGGGTTCATTGAAAAGAGCCAGGAGCATCTTGTTTGTAACCTCAAGAAGTCTATTTATGGACTTAAGCAAGCTTCCAGATCTTGGAACATATGTTTTGATCAGGTGATAAAATTCTATGGATTTGATCAATGTCAGGATGAATCATGTGTATACAGAAAGTGTGACGAAAATGTGGTGGTGTTCCTAGTACTTTATGTGGATGACATCTTGCTCATTGGAAACAATGTGAAGGTATTGTCTGATGTAAGGGTATGGTTATCCAAACAGTTTGATATGAAGGACTTGGGAAAAGTAGGTCACATCCTTGGGATCAAAGTTCTACGAGATCGCAAGAAAAGGATGTTGGGCTTATCCCAAGCTTCCTATATCGATACTGTACTAACTCATTTTAGTATGCAAAATTCTAAAAAAAGGTTTCTTACCTTTTAGACATGGAATTGCTCTATCAAAGGAGCAGTGTCCGAGGACACCTAAAGAGATAGAGAACATGAAGGCAGTTCCTTATGCTTCAGCAGTAGGAAGCTTAATGTATGCAATGCTATGTACGAGACCAGACATCTGCTTTACCGTAGGCATGGTCAGCAGATATCAGTCTAACCCAGGAAAAGAGCACTGGACTGCCGTAAAGCATATTTTGAAGTACCTGAAAAGGACTAAAGAGTATATGCTAGTTTACTAGGTAGATAGTTTAGTTCCCTTGGGGTATACAGACTCAGATTTTCAGTCAGATAGGGATTCCAGGAAATCTACCTCTGGTTATGTGTTTACTTTGGGAGGTGGAGCCATTGTGTGGAGGAGTATCAAGAAAAAATATATTGCTGATTCCACCATGGAAGCCGAGTATGTAGCAGCCTCTGAGGCAGCCAAAGAAGCAGTTTGGCTCAGAAACTTTCTGTTGGACTTGGATGTGGTACCTAGTTTGCCTAAGTCTATTACACTTTATTGTGATAATAGTGGTGCAGTTGTAAACTCGAAGGAACCACGAGCCCATAAGACAGACAAACACATTGAGCGCAAGTACCACCTGATACGAGATTTCGTAAAGAAAGGAAAAGTTGTTGTGATCAAGATAGCATTAGCCGACAACCTAGCTGATCCCTTTACAAAGAGCTTAACAGCTAAGGCTTTTGACAGTCATGTTGAGGGAATGGGAGTCAGATGTGTAGCAGCATGTCTTTAAGTATAAGTGGAAGATTTATAACAGTATACTGAAAAGTAATGCTTTGAGTATAAGTGGGAGATTGTTAGGGTTATATACTAAAAGCATCACTTTTGTAGTAACCTTATTTCCTTAAATTTTGAATGAGAATCATATGGGCAAATGTTTGCATATTGTATTTGTTGCAAGTGTTAATGCAAATGTTTGATATTCTATATTGTAGATAATATGTTGTGTGGTGTCACACAGAAGATCATATTATCAGTTTCCTATGGAGTATATAAATAGTTCACAACCTAGATGGACTTGGACAATCTATTAGAAAGGTTGTAGTGTAATCTGGTATTAGTCTATCTTGACTATAGGTTTACACTAGTACACTTTGTGTGTATTGAACAGGACCACTTGAGGTTGTTCTCTTTGTACTGACTACATAAGAGAACAAACATCTCTGTTATTATGGATGCTTGTGCTTTTAATCCGGATATAATAATGGACATGTATATGCAGTGTGCATTACTTTGACTCATAAAAGAGTGAGATTCATTATGGATCAATAACCTCTATGAATTGGGTAATAATATTGTATGTATGATGGGCTGTTGATTATAAATGGAATCCATGTCCCGATACATCGGGTTGATGATGTCCTCTTAAAGAGCTCATAAGGATTGTCATGTAAACCCTGCAGGTGGATTATATCCGATATGACAAATAAAGTTGAGCGGTACTACTTAAGGATAAAAGATGTCGAATCAATATAGTTGTCAGTAACTTAATTTGATCGACGGACATACGATATCTTAACATGGGGAGCCAAACGAGCATATAATAAAAGGAGTCCACAAACATAATTTGGGATTAGGGAGGTAGTGCAACAATAGCTCATTAGTGGACCGAGCTATTGTTAATGGGCCTGGATTGTGTGTTCGGGCTGAACACGGGATACCCAGATCCGTTAAGAGGCCTAACCCTAATTTCTCCTCATGGTCCCTGCCGTAGCCTTTATATATCCTCTATTCTCTGGCCGCCAGATTACTGATCAGAAATCTAAAATTTTCTCTAAATTCGTGATTCACGTAAGGAGAGAAAGAGAGGGCTGCCAAGGAGAATAAAAGGTTGGGAGATCGTCGCCCACACGACGTCCAACTCGAGGAAGGAATACGTGTAGAAGATCTTGGGATCGTCCGCTCGAGATTTCCAGGAATTACTTGTCTCCTTTTCGCTGCAGGTATAATTCGTGAACCCTAGTTTCCGCCTATGAAGGGTTAGAACACGTATTAGATCTGTTTAACCTTCTATCGATCAATACGCACACCAAAGGAAGGGTCCTAGGAATCCCCAGTTCCATCAATAACTTTTTAGATTATTGCTGAAGAATACGTATCCTTTCTTCTTCATCGATAGTGTTACAAAAAGATTTGCATTTTCAGTCATGTGTCGCAAGCACCCACTATCAAAAATCTACTTACTTCTAGAGGATGAAGGAAGGACCACCTACACCACGAGTAGATGTGACCTTTGGTACCCAAATCTTTGAGGGTCCTGAAAGGTTAGTCTTTGTTACCCATGCATATAGTTTTAAATCAACTAGTCTTCTAATTCTATACTGTAGTAAAGTGTGTCCATGTTTACCAAAATAGTGACATGTAGCATGTACATTGGTGTTTGGTGTCGAATAATAGTGATATCTATGTGTTTGTCGTGCTGCATGAGAACGTGTGTTCATCAAAGCATGTCTGTGTGTGCCATGTATATGTCTATGTGTTTGTCGTGCTGCATGTGAATATGTGTACATAACGGCATGATTATGTGCAGCAATGGTATATGTGTTTTTCTTGGGACGTGTATTCTTGGGTTGAGCAATCTTTTGTCTTGTGTAAGTGTTGTGACTGTGAGATTGAGTTTGGAGCTGTACAACTTGTTTCCCCAATCTGATCTCTAATCTTTTAGAGGCATTGTACATATCATCATACTTTGCAGTCATGGCATCAATTCTTACAGCAACAATATTATACTTCTTTTTCTCGTCTTAGAATTCTTTATTGAGTGCTGTGATATCACGTGATTTTTTCTCAATAAGAGATTCGACATCGTGTAAGCTTAATTTAAGCTTGGATACCTTCTCAGTGTTCTCCGTGGGTGGTGTGTCTCTAACATTATCAAGTAAACATAAAAGTCTATGAATCTCAACTTCATGAGTCTTGATCTTATCCTTTGCATGTTTATACTTGCTAAGTAACTTCTTGTGATCTTCAAATAGGTCACTAAAAGCATCTCTAAGTTCTTCAAAAGTAAAGTCATCAAGTGGATCATTTGTTACCTTTTCGGACGTTGCCATTAGGCAAATGTTTGTTGTATCTTGTGGAGAGTCCTCTTCTTCTTCTGAGTCACTGGCTTCACTCTCGTGCCAAATACTTGTGTTGGCATTCTTTCAAGAGGTTGGCCTCTTGCACGACCTTTCATATCGGCTTTATTTCTTTGCTAAAGGGTAATCTTTCTAGACATGCCCCATCTTCTTACAGTCGAAGCATATATGCTCTTCATCGTCCTATTTGTGTTGTTCCTTCTTTCTTTGGTTGAAACGAAGAAACTTCTTGAGGTTGCGAACCATGAGTGCTTAATCATCACCTTTGGAGTCATCGTCTTCTGTTTCTTCTGGAGTAGCCTTTCGGCGATGACCTCTTAGAGCAATTTCTTTTTCTTTTGGAGTCATTTTTTTAAAGTCTTTGAGATCGAGCTCATGCGTCATTAGTTTGCCCACCAAAGTTTCCAGAGACATGGTGGTTAGATCATTGCCTTCGATGATTGCCATGACTTTGGGGTTCCAGTTCTTCGTTAGTCCCCTTAGCACCTTGCGTATCTTCTCATGGTTGGAATAGTTCTTACCGAAGGAAGATAGAGGGTTGACGATGTCGAGGAATCTAGTAATCATTTGTTTGATCGTCTCATTTGGCTTTATCTTGAATGCTTCATACTATTGTATTAGACAACTGATGTTTGATTCTTTAACCTGTGTGGTTCCTTTATGAGTCACCTCCAGAAGCTTCCATACTTCATGTGAGGTGGAGCATGTAGAGACCCTGTTGAATTCAGTACTATCTATAGCACAGAAGAGAGCATTAATAGCCCTAGCATCTAGACTAGCATGTTTCTTTTCTTGGTCAGTATATTTATCGTGGGGGTTAATCTATGAGATTTCCCTCAACAACAATTCTAGCAGGCTTCTTATAACCATCTGTGACTATGGTCCATAAATCAAAGTCTAGAGACTTTAGGTAGAAACTCATTCTGGTCTTCCAATACGTGTAGTTGGTTCCATCAAATAGGGGTAGCCTATTAGTGGACTGTCGTTCACCATAGTTGGTAAAGATAGGTTGTGTGGTTGCCATGGATCAGCTTTAGGATGTTAATCCTTTATCAAGAGAACAAGCTCTGATACCAATTGATGTAACGTGTAGACAACTCTAGAGGGGAGTGAATAGAGTTTGTGTCAATAATAACCAATTAAAAACCAACTCTATGCCAGTCCAGAAGCAACTACCAATTGAAATATATAATCATAGTAGTAATGCGAAAATTAAGAGAGATCTGAAGAGCATACACAAATACAACGATTTAACCTGGTTTCTCGTGTGGAGGAATAGTCCAGGCCTGAGAACTTTCGCACACGATTGAAATCCACTATATATGAAATAGGGTACAGATACGTGCCTTTACTCAGAAGAGCACACCAACTTCTTACAACTTCACAGCATCAAAACTTGAAATTGTCCAAGTGACTTCTTTTCAATTTGCACAGAACTTCTAGCTGAATCTCACTTGAGCACCTTAGGGCTCATAACGTTTTGTGGCTAGTAGATTGGAAGAGTATGGCTTAGAATGTATAAGGCTTAGAAGATTGAGGGTGAGAGATGATTTGAAGTGAGGGAATTCAAGCCTTATTTATACTACTCTGGGGAGGCAGAATTTGGCCAGAATTCTGTCCAAATATTCAAAAATTTGAACGTTGGACAGCTTAGATCATGGTGTTCCTAAAAACAGCTTCTTGAAAATTAGGGGGCAGAGTTCGGCCCGAATTCTCATTCCCATGGGTCAGAATGTTTATGTGGGCTAGAATAGTTTGGTTTGGTTCAGGGATTATCTTGTTTTGTATTGTGGAGCTTGGAGAAATAAGTCTAGGGTTGAGATGACTCAGTGCGACTCAACGTACATGTCCCTAGACTCAACAAAATAAAAAATTACAGACTGAGTACAAGTACATTTGTAATATAATAACTTGTCGATGACACTTGATACGCTGTAGATGATGTTGTATCTTGAGCCAGATGTGTCGTATTGGATCATATCATATATCATTTTGTTAATTCTCTAAATTAGGTTGACTGTGATCCAGTTTGGGTCAATAAGATGTTGGATCATTTAGATGGCTATGATTTCAATATGGTTTCACCTACGTACAAGGGTTACCTTGCAGATTGTAACCACCACTTTTCTGAAATGAGGGTAATTTTAAACTTTTGTAAAAATTGATTATTAAATAATAGGATTTAATTCATGTTAATAATTTTTGGTGAATTTTAATTAATTTAATACTAATTAATTTGGTGCATTGTAATTTTTGTGTTTTGCAAGTGCAACCTAGAATTTTTTAAGCCTAAAGACTAACCATGACCATGGGGACCTAACCATGTGATTAGAATGACAAATTACAACTTTTAACTAAGGGTATTTTGGTCATTTTTTGACTTTTGAATTAATTGGGATTTTGATTAAGTGATAATGTGCTAAGTGTTTTGTTAGAGATTAACCTAGAATTGTCCTAACCTAGATATTATCCATGAGCCTAGATATTAGATTAAAAGTTCCATCATGACAAGGTTAGGAATATTTAGATATTAAGTTGAGGTTAGATATTTGTTAAGGATAGATACTTTCACTTGGGCCTTTAGCTTGCGGCCTAAAATTAAACTAGCTAGAGGCCTTTAAACCTTATGAAACTTAACCCTAACCCTAGAAATAACCCTAGGCTGTCATCAAAGGATCTCCACCTCTATATAACATCTCTTAGCACCCCTTTGCCTCTTTTACATAGCCTCTTTAGAACCCTTATAGTGTTCTTCCCCAAATCATCCCCAATTCTTTATTTCTCCTCCAAATTGAGACTAGTCTTTTGCATTTGACTCCCCTATAGTAGAGAAGACCATTGGAGGCTAGCTAGTAAGGATTTGGAGGCTTGGGACCATTGTAAGTTAGAGAAGGACCCTTTTTCCTTAAGCTTTTCATTAAGATTCACTCTCAATAGGTAAAAACTATCAAACTCATTCAAATTCCTGATTTTTTTTCCATAATTGAATTCAATTAGGTGTACCCTAGTTGTAGACCAAGTTTGGTAGGAATTGGTGTACATTTGATATGCGTATCGGACACGTATCAGTGTGCTATGTGAAGTGTTTGGTGAAATGTCACAAAGAAATTAATGTTCATGATTTCCAAAACTAATTACATGTTTTTGAAGCTAATAATGTGTAGATTAATATTATTGATGACTGAGCACGATTTGAGGTCGTCTTTGCGTCCAAAATGGACACGGACACGTAGCACGACACCTTCGTGCGCTGCCCTGCTGCCATACTTTCAGATCTGACACGACACGACACTTTATTACACCATTTTTGGTGGACACATGGGGGCAATGACCGACACCTTGCTCCCAAAGTTTGGGACAAATTAATTGAGTGGATTGAGAGAAATCTTGCTTGAAGTGGTCGGGCCACACTGTGCACGCACATGAAATCATGCTCTAATACTCACTATTTGATACGACACAACATAACTTTGACCTAATACTGACACCTAGACACGTACCCTGACACTCCACCTAGCTACTGACACGAGCACGAGGCTCGAGGTTGGACACATGAGGCCCTAGGCTAGTCGACACCAACGTACGAGTTCGTTCACTGCACAACTTTACGGATACAGTTTGTTCTTTGGTTTTGACACTTGTGTCCACACTAGAACACGTTTAGGGTTCACATTTAAACACTTAGGGTTAGACAATATCTCTGAAACCTTGTTTTTTAAATGAATTCGAGTTTTGATTTGTTTAAAATAGGTTTCGAATTGACATGTTAATATGTAACTATTTCCAGTCTTAATGTTTTAGGAGATTATGATGAGTTAATATGGTATTTGGATACCTAAGTTAATGTGGAATCTGAATTTCAAAAATGTTGAGTTGGGATTGATATTGATAGTGATTCTGGATCCTGAGATTTTGATGATTGAGTTTAAGAATTAATTTTGAGGTTCAGTTTGATGATTGGTTTCCTGAAAGATGAGGAGGTTTGGTTGATTGGGTTGAGTATTTGTGAGTTTGAGTTTCAATGGGCAGTTGGCTTTTGGCATTTGCTTTAGCAGCAACTAGCAGCAGTGCCTGAGCATTATCATGGCAGAATGCCTGCAGCAGTAGTAGTTTGTGTGTTAGAGTGTATATATTGAGCATGAGAGTGGAGAGTGAAGGGTAGTGGCAGTTGGCTGCAAGTGGTATGGCTTGTCTTTGCTTTGCCATTGAGGCAGCAGCTTGGTTACCTGCCTTAACTTGTCAGGGATTTGCAAATACAGTGAGCATTATGTTCGGTAGTTGGTGGTAGCTACTTGCCTTTGGTTTGGCTAGGCATGCCTTGGACTCGGTTGGGTTCTATGATGTTCATTTATTGAGGTTAGATTTTGTGAGATTATATTGTATGTATATATATGTGGATTAGCTCATGTTATATATTGTGTATAAATATATACATATGTCTTTATATATATGGTTATATTTATATCATATATGGTTGTATAGATACATATATAGTGAACTTGTTATATAAGTATGTGTTATAGGATATGGTATATGAGTTTTAGAGTTTAGACTAATAGATAAGTTGTGTGACGTTTACCTATACACTATAAGTATTGGGATTGTTTTGAGGGTAAGTATGTATGAGATGTAAAGGTAATAGAAATAGTTCATATATAGTGTAGAGGTAAGGTATATTCTCTAATACCTTAGTATTCCAATATAGTTGAGGTTGATGGAACTGGGGATTCCCAGGACCTTTCCTTTGGTATGCGTATTGATCGATAGAAAGTTAAACAGATCTAATACGTGTTCTAACCCTTTATAGGCGGAAACTAGGGTTCACGAATTATACCTACGGCGGAAAGGAGACAAGTAATTTCTGGCAATCTCGAGCGGACGACCCCAAGATCTTCTGCACGTATTCCTTTCTCAAGTTGGACGTCGTATGGGCGACGACCTCCCAACCTTTTCTTCTTCTTGGCAGCCCTCTCTTTCTCTCCTTACGTGAATCATGAATTTAGAGAAAATTTTAGATTTCTGATCAGTCATCTGGCGGCCAGAGAATAGAGGATATATATAGGCTACGACAGGGACCATGAGGAGAAATTAGGGTTAGGCCTCCTAACGAATCGGGATATCCCGTGTTCAGCCCGAACACACAATCCAGGCCCATTAACAATAGCTCGGTTCACTAATGAGCTATTGTTGCACTACCTCCCTAATCCTAAATTATGTTTGTGGGATCCTTTTATTATATGCTCGTTTGGCTCCCCATGTTAAGATATCGTATGTCCGTCGATCAAATTAAGTTACTAACAACTATATTAATTCGACATCTTTTATCCTTAAGTAGTATCGCTCAACTTTATTTGTCGTGTCGGATATAATCCATCTGCAGGGTTTACATGACAATCCTTATGAGCTCCTTAAGAGGACATCATCAACCCGATGTATCGGGACATGGATTCCATTTATAATCAACAGCCCATCATACATACAATGTTATTCCCCAATTCATAGAGGTTGTTGATCCATAATGAATCTCACTCTTTTATGAGTCAAAGTAATGCACATTGCATATACATGTCCGTTATTATATCCGGATTAAGAGCACAAGTATCCATAATAATAGAGGTGTTTGTTCTCTTATGTAGTCAGTACAAAGAGAACAACCTCAAGTGGTCCTGTTCAATACACACAAAGTGTACTAGTGTAAACCTATAGTCAAGATAGACTAATACCAGATTACACGACAACCTTTCCAATAGATTGTCCAAGTCCATCTAGGTTGTGAACTGTTTATATACTCCATAGGAAACTGATAATATGATCTTCTG
Source organism: Iris pallida (assembly GCA_029216955.1). Lineage (NCBI taxonomy): Eukaryota > Viridiplantae > Streptophyta > Magnoliopsida > Asparagales > Iridaceae > Iris > Iris pallida. Next base: position 6,851,906 of record JANAVB010034420.1, read on the forward strand.
TGTGACACCACACACCATATTATCTATAATATAGAATATCAGACATTTGCATTAACACTTGCAACAAATACAATATGCAAACATTTGCCCATATGATTCTCATTCAAAATTTAAGGAAATAAGGTTACTACAAAAGTGATGCTTTTAGTATAAAATCCTAACAGAGGTAACCTATAGTTTGACCAAGATTTGACCAATATAGGCCTAATTGGTCTTGTGGACTTAAGTTTGACTAAACCTTGACTAGTTGACCTAGCTTGACTAGAGTTGACCCCAAAACCCTAAAAATTTGACCTAGTTTGACTTGAGGGTTGACCAAGAGTTGACTTTGACCTAGATTGACTAGAATCATGTAGATTGCATTGTAAACATCATTTATCTTATTTTGAATACATCTTAACCTATATTGCTCTAATTAGGACATTGTGACTCTAGTTCAGACATCTAATATACATCAGTCATTCAGGGTATCAAACAAGTACATTCTCTGATAGTTCTTTCATTTACTTGTCGATTACTGTATTTCAGTTCTAGTTAGTTCTATTTGATTCTTGTTAAAAGCACGGATTGGTATTACTGAATTCATGTATGCGATACACATACTTTACTCGTCTAACCTCTACTATTCGAACCACCTATTAGCATCTTCGTGTGCTGGTTGGACTTATTTTATATGTCGGATTATGGATTCGCTTGTATTAGTTAGGCGGGTAAATACTTGATTAGACATGTGAACGTTCCTACTATTCGAACCATCTCTCTGTGAACGATATTCAAACGTTTGCCATCCCACACTTGGCCAGGTGTGCCGAATTTACCCCTTAGCCATTTACGTATCTATCTCAGTATTTTAAAACACACTTGGATCATTGATTAGAATCATTATTAGAACCATTATGGATCATTATTAGCACCACCTTATTCGAACTACCTTATTAGAACATTGATTGAAATCACATTCGACTCTTCTTGTATTAGACTCATACTGGGATTACACTTGACTTACATTGTACTATTTGGACTTATATTATGTTACTCTAGTTCAGCTAGATTTTTACTTACAGTCTTCATTGCCATGTTCTTCTGATTCGTTACATTACTTCTCTTGTACTTTAACTGTTGCTCTATATCATCACCTGTATAAAACTTCCATGTTCATCAATATAACTGTCTATAACTGCTTTATAGTCTTTGCCATTTTCTTGGGATTTCTAGATGAGTTGTGCTCGTTCCAATCTTGACTGGATGTTGACAAAATATTACAGATGCTTGTCCCGAGGACACTTGCCCTACTTACTATGGACCAGGAGATGGATTAGCTGCCTTTGGCACCGATCCTCAGGAGTGATTGGGAGACTAGCTAGTAGACTTGCTTTATATTCATATTTAGAACTTGAATTGTAATAACTTGAGATATTGAGTTTGTATTTGAGTTTGTTTGAGATATTAAGATTTAGTAGTTTATATTTGTTGTTGTTGTTTAGTCTTTAGTTGTAAACTTTTGTATTATCTTATCGTGCTTAGACTGTGATTGAGATTTCATTATATCTATACTTGTCCTCCGTTCAGAGTTGAGATTTTGATAAGTACATTATATAATTGCGTGAGTTGTTGAATAGATAGTGACCTAGTACAACGTTCTACCGTCGACACTGCGACGTAGGCTGGACGTACCCACTTCTCGTGCCCCTATACTAGGTGCAGGTCGTGACACGTTTTTAGTGGTGGCCTAAGTAGGTCGAGAGACGCATTAGTGTGATATCATAGTAGTTCGGCAACTTAGTTGTACTGCTGTGAGCCTGCGATAGGAATTAAGAAATAGGCTTTAATGGAGAGGTACTCAATCACAGTTAGGAAAAATTTGGATCTAATTCCTATATCTCTACATCATTGCTGATAATTGTCTTCTTTGAAATAAACTATCCTCCCTTGATTAGATCGATTCCTGCTCAGTATTGATTTTCTTATTTAATCTGTCTTCAGGATGGTGGAGACACGATCGTATTGCTCTGGTCCAGCAAATGCTTGTGAGAGGTCTGCCACCTCTCATCCGATTGTAGATGCTGCAGCCATAGCATCTCCTGTTTCTGCTCATGTAGGAGCGTCAGCAGCTTTCGGGGGTGCTCCTCCAGCAGTTCGAAGGCCTACTCCGATGATTCCGGATGTTCGTCAGCAGACACCACCTTCTGGATCGGTAGATGCGGCTCAGCTCTTTATCTTTTTCCAGCAGTTGATGGAGGCCAAGCAGCAGCACCAGCAACGTCAGTCTGCTGATTTCAGACAGGGTATAGACAATGCCCACCAGCTGGACATGACGATATTGGAGAGGGTTATCTCCCTACCGCAGGGAGGCCAGATACAGCAGTAGTACCAGCAGACGACGCCGATAATTCTGGACTTCCAAAGATGAGGCCTAGGGACTTCAAGGGCTCGAAGGGTATATTATATGGTGATGACTGGATGGAGCACATCGAGGAGATCTTAAAGGCTTACACTGATACCAGTAGGGATCCAGATTGAGGCGGCGGGCAGCCAGATATAGGACCTTGCCCGCACATGGTACCAGACAGACCCTAGAGAGGGTACAGAGGGGCAGATGTGGGAGGCTTTCAAGAGGCTTTTCAAGGAGAAGTTCTTCATCGACACAGCACTCGGCGCCTTGGAGGCACAGTTTGAGAGTCTGGTTCAAGGGAACTAGATAGTAGAGGAGATTGCTGGAGAGTTCTGCCATTTGGGCAGATTTGTAGAGGGCCTTAGCGAGGCAGCATTGGCGAGGAGGTTCAGGAGAGGTTTGATCATGAAGGTCAAGTCGTTGACCAAGAGTGGTCGCGACGCTACCTTTGAGCAGATTTTGACAGGAGCCATAGCTGTAGAGGATGACTTGGAGCAAAAGTCAAAGAGGGGTCGAGATGATTTAGGAAGGGCTAGTAGGAGTGGAAAGCACCCCTGTATGTAGAGGGTAGCACACTAGCCACAGCAGATGCAAGCACCAGCTAGAGTACAGCTGGCACAACATCAGCCTCGAGGACAGGACCACATGGTGCAGACTTGTGCCTACTGTAAGAAGCCAGGCCACCTTTTGTAAAAATTGATTATTAAATAATAGGATTTAATTCTTGTTAATGATTTTTGGTAAATTTTAATTAATTTAATACTAATTAATTTGGTGCATTGTGATTTTGGTGTTTTGTAAGTGTAACCCTAGAATTGTTAAGCCTAGAGACTAACCATGACCATGGGGACCTAACCATGTGATTAAAATGACTAATTACAACTTTTTAGCCTAAGGGTATTTTGGTTAATTTGTGACTTTTGAATTAATTAGGATTTTGATTAAGTGATAATGTGCTAAGTATTTTGTTAGAGATTAACCTAGAATTGCCCTAACTTAGATATTATCCATGAGCCTAGATAATAGATTAGAATCTTCCATCATGACAAGGTTAGAAATATCTAGATATTAAGTTGAGGTTAGATATTTGTTAATGATAGATATTTTCACTTGGGCCTTTAGCTTGAGGCCTAGAATTAAACTAGCTAGAGGCCTTTAAACCTCATAAAACTTAACCCTAACCCTAGAAATAATCCTAGGATGACATCAAAGGATCTCCACCTCTATATAACATCTCTTAGCACCCCTTTGCCTCTTTTACATAGCCTCTTTAGAACCCTAATAGTGTTCTTCCCTAAATTATCCCCAATTCTTCATTTCTACTCCAAATTGAGCCTAGTCTTTTGCATTGGACTCCTCTATAGTAGAGAAGACCATTGAAGGCTAGCTATCAAGGATTTGGAGGCTTGGGACCATTACAAGTTGGAGAAGGACCCTTTTTCCATAAGCTTTTCATTGAGATTCACTCTCAATAGGTAAAACCTATCAAACTCATTCAAATTCCTGATTTCTTTCCATAGTTGCATTCATTTAGGTGTACCCTAGATGTAGACCAAGTTTGGTAGGAATTGGTATCATTTGATATGCGTATCGGACACGTATCGGTGTGCTATGTGAAGTGTTTGGTAAAATATCACAAAGAAATCAATGTTCATAATTTTTAAAACTAATTACATGTTTTTAAAGCTAATATTGTGTTGATTAATATTATTTATGACTGAGCACGATTTCAGGTCGTCTTTGTGTCCAAAATGGACACTGACACGCAACACAAGGCCCTCGGTCGTTGTCCTGCTGCCACAGTTTCGAATCTGACATGACACGACACTTCATCATACCATTTTTGGTAGACATGTGGGGGCAAGGACTGACACCTTGCTCCCGAAGTTTGTGATGAATTGATTGAGTGGATTAAGAGAAATCTTGATTCTAGTGGTCATGCCACACTGTCCACACGCACAAAATCACGCTCTGATACTCACTGTTTGACATGACATGACAGGACTTTGACTCGATATAGACACCTAGACACGTACCCTGACACCCCACCTAGCTACTGACATGAGCACGAGGCTCGAGGTTGGACACACGAGGCCCTAGGCTAGTCGACCCCACCGTACGAGCTCGTTCACTGTACAGCTTTACTGATACGGTTTGTTCTTTGGTTTTGACACTTGTGTCCACACTTCGACATGTTTAGGGTTCATATTTGGACACTTAGGGTTAGACAATAATCTCTGAAACCTTGTTTCTTAATTGAATTAGAATTTTGATTTGATTAAAATAGGTTTCGAATTGACATGTTCATATGTAACTGTTTCCAGTTTTAATGTTTTAGGAGATTAGGATGAGTTAATGTGGTATTTGGATTCCTGAGTTAATGTGGAATCTGAATTACTGAAATGCTGGGTTGGGGTTGATGTTGATATTGATTTTGGATCCTGAGATTTTGACGATTGAGTTTGAGGATTGATTTTGATGTTGAGTTTGATAATTGGTTTCCTGAGAGATGAGGAGGTTTGGTTGATTGGGTTGAGTATTTGTGAGTTTGAGTTTAAATAAGCTGTTGGCTTTTGGCATTTGCCTTAGCAGCAGCGCCTGAGCATTAGCATGGCAGGATGCTTGCAGCAGTAGTAGTTTATGTATTAGAGTGTACATGTTGAGCGTGAGAGTGGAGAGTGAGGGGTAGTGGCAGTTGGCTGCAAGTGGTATGGCTTGGCTTTGCCTTGCCATTGAGGCAGCAGCTTGGTTTACCTGCCTTGACTTGGCAGGGATTTGCAAATACAGTGAGCATTATGTTAGGTAGTAGGTGGCAGCTACTTGCCTTTGGTTTGGCTAGGCATGCCTTGGACTAGGTTGGGTTCTATGATGTTCATTTATTGAGGTTAGATTTTGTGAGATTATATTGTATGTATATATATGTAGATTAGCTTATGTTATATATTGTGTATAAATATATATATGTCTTTATATATATGGTTATATTTATATCATATATGGTTGTATAGATACATATATAGTGAACTTGTTATATAGGTATATGTTATAGGATATGGTATATGAGTTTGGGAGTTTAGACTAATAGATAAGTTGTGTGATGTTTACCTATACACTATAAGTATTGGAATTGTTTTGAGGGTAAGTATATATGAGATGTGAAGGTAATATGGATGGTTCATATATAGTGTAGAGGTAAGGTATATTCTCTAATACCTTAGTATTCCAATATAGTTAAGGTAACCTAAAGTTTGACCAAGATTTGACCAATATAGGCCTAATTGGTCTTGTGGACTTAAGTTTGACTAAACCTAGACTAGTTGACCTAGCTTGACTAGAGTTGATCCAAAACACTAGAAGTTTTACCTAGTTTGACTTGAAGGTTGACCAAGAGTTGACTTTGACCTAGATTGACTCAGAATCATTTAGATTGCATTGTAAACTTTATTTATCTTATTTTGAATACATCTTAACCTATATTGCTCTAATTAGGACATTGTGACTCCAGTTCAGACATCTAATATACATCAGTCAGTCAAGGTATCAGGCGAGTACATTCTTTGATAGTTCTTTCATTTACTTGTTGATTACTGTATTTCAGTTCTAGTTAGTTCTATTTGATTCTTATTACAAACACGGATTGGTATTTCTGAATTCATGTATGCGACACACATACTTTACTCATCTTGCCTTTACTATTCGAACCACCTATTAGCATTTTCATGTGCTGGTTGGACTTGTACTCGATTTATGTGTCAGATTATGGATTCGCTTGTATTAGTTAGGAGGGGAAATACTTGATTAGATATGTGAACATTCCTACTATTCGAACCACCTCTCTGTAAACGATATTCGAACGATAGTTATCCTACACTTGGCCAGGTGTACGGTGTGCCGGATTTACCCCTTAGCCATTTACATGTTTATCTCAGTATTTTAAAACACACTTGGATCATTGATTAGAATCGTTATTAGAACCATCGTGGATCATTATCAGCACCACCATATTCGAACTACCTTATTAGAACATTGATTTTAATCACATTCGACTCATCTTGTATTAGACTTACATTGGGATTACACTCGACTTACATTGTACTGTTTGGACTTATATCATGTTACTCTAGTTCAGCTAGATTTTTACTTACAGTCTTCATTGCCACGTTCTTCTGATTTGTTATATTACTTCTCTTTTATATTAACAGTTGCTCTATATCATTACCAGTATAAAACTTCCATGTTCATCAATAAAACTGTCTATAACTACTTTATAGTCTTTGTCATTTACTTGAGATTTCTAGATGAGTTGTGCTCGTTCCAATCCTGACTGGTTGTTGATAAAATATTACAGATGCTTTCCTCGAGGACACTTGCCCTACTTACTATGGACCCGGAGATGGATTAGCTATATTTGGCCCCGATCCTCAGGAGTGATCGGGAGACTAGCAAGTAGACTTGCTTTAGATTCATGTTTAGAACTTGAATTGTAATAACTTAAGATATTGAGTTTGTATTTGACTTTGTTTGAGATATTATTAAATAGTAGTTTATATTTGTTGTTGTTGTTTAGTCTTTAGTTATAAACTTCTGTGTTATCTTATCGTGCTTACACAGTGATTGAGATTTTATTATATCTATACTTGTCCTCCGTTCGGAGTTGAGATTTTGACAAGTATATTATATAATTGCGTGAGTTGTTGAATAGATAGTGACCTAGTACAACGTTCTATCGCCAACACTGCGGCGTAGGTTGGACGTACCCACTTCTCGTGCCTTGACACTGGGTACGGGTCGTGACACAGATGATGTGCTAGTGGATAGTGATTTAAGTCTCGGTGCTTTCCACTGGCTGTAGTCCATCCGTCCTTCCTAGTTGGTGTATCGAAACTAGAACCGGGTCACTACACCAAAATGGTTATTTTGGAATACTAGGTATTTTTCAATCTGGAACGCCTAATTTCTGTACCTAGGCGCTGCAACAGACTAAAAATGTTCCAAATAAAAAAAGTATTCCTGATGTAGTTAATTTTAATTTTGAACTTTTTAGTATTTATAGGTACGCTTTAATAACGTCTAAATACGTTCCAAACTAAGGATGCTACACATGTACATTTCATGTACTGATAGAAAAGTGTTCCAGAAACCCTCCAATCTTTTTCCTCAAATAATTTCCCACGTTTATTTTCAAAACCCTCCAATATTTCCTCCCAAATAATTTCCTTCTTTTTTCCTTTCCAAAACCTCCAATATTTTCCCTAAAATATTTTTCCTCCTTTTCCTCACTTCCTCGATGAGTTTGCGGACCATCCCGATGAGTTCACAACCCACCTCGACAAGATCGCAGACTATCTCGAGGAGATCGCTGGATATCCTTATGAGATCGTTGGCCATCCCGACGAGGTCGCAAGGCAGGTTGACTTTCTTCCCGTTTGTTCTTCATGCATCTCGATTTTGGTTTAGGATTTAATTAGGTATTTTGTTAGATGGATTAGGGCCTTAATTAGGTATTTGGTTGGATGAATTAGGGCTTTAATTCGGTAGATGTTGGGTTTTAATTAGGTATTTCGTTGGATGAATTACACGAGAGATTGATAAATTAAGGCTTTAATTAGGTATTGGGTTTGAATATAGTTACTTGATTTCCCAAAAGGCATAGAGTGATGGATATCTGATGAGACATCCTTATGATTCGGCCTAATGAGATTCAGTCAAAGTTTATTGGCCATAAAAATGCATGATCTTTTTAGTACATTAAGCAAATGTTTGCCAACTCTGAGAAGCCTAATGTTCATCGCCCAGTCTGGGTCATACTAAAAGCATGCTTCTATATTTATTCTGCTTCAGTCAAGTGAGCAAAATTCTGGTGCATCCATAGTATTGAATTTTAAGGTTTAGTAGTATTCAAAATCTTTCTACTGTTTGGTTCGTGAAAATAAAAGAAAGTTAGTTCTTTACTTTTAAAAAAAATTAATTTTCATAATTTTTTTCAATATTTGTAAAAGTCAGGAATATAGTTTGGCCAAAACTTGCCATTCATCTTGAGAAAAAACAATTTTTTTTTACTCCCAACTGTAACTTTAATGTCACCCGTGATTATAAGAATTCTACTTCTTGCATCTCCATCCCCAACTTGGTTCAAAGGAGATAGCTTCTGATCTATGCCACCATTTCTATAACCCACCCTAAATTCATAAAATTTGCGAGAATCTGTCATCTTTCTTCCAAAATTTTGTTCGACTCTATGGTTATTTGTAAAGATTTATGACTCTATGCCACCATTTCTACAACATGGGTTTGTTGGTTATGGTGAAGTATATGAGAACAATCATGATCATCAGCCTAGTGACCTTTTAAAGATGCATTGCATTTTCTTGTATGATTTTGTCAGGAATGCTGTGTTTGTGATGCACATTCTGGTGCTTGCCTAAAGTTATTACTTTAATGCAATATACTTGTCTATCGGCATCTTATTATATAATTTGAAGGGCCTTCATTCTTTAAGAATTGCTGCAAGCAATACTGTTGTGCCATTAATGATGGAAGAATACGAGGAAAAGTACACAAAAGATGGAACAACAGACATCCATGGGAATCCTACTGTCAAGAAGAACACTGGAAGATGGAAGGCTTGCCCTTACATTCTAGGTACAGCTGAAGTACTGTGAAACAAATGCATAAATATGACACTAATATTTATTCATACAACTAAGCTTCTTATCCTTGACATGCAATGAATGATGTGAAAGATTGGCATACTACGGGATGAGCACCAATCTGGTAAATTATATGAAGAAGTTTCTCCACCAAGGGAATACTCAAGCTGCCAACATTGTCACTAACTGGTCAGGAAGGATATTGGACTATTTCCAGTTTCATGATCATATATATTTTCCTAAGACCCTGATAAAAGACTTTTACATTTTACTTTCATATTTATCCTACAAAAATTTACAATTTCAACCCTTCTTAACAGGGTTTGACTCTTCTAACCATGATGGCTTCTGTTAAAGGGTTGAAGCCTTCATGCCATAACGATGTCTGTGATCCAAATTCATGACAAAATGCAGTGGTTTTTGTATCCTTTTATCTGATTGCACTCGGGACATGAGGAATCAAGCCTTGTGTCTCTTCGTTTGGGCCAGACCAATTCGATAAATCTGATGAATCTGAGAAGAAGAGCAAGAGCTCCTTCTTCAATTGGTTTTACTTTTCAATAAACATTGGAGCCCTTATTGCTTCCCCTATTCTGGTGTGGTACAGACTAATGTGGGATGGGGTTGGGGCTCTGGAATCCCTACCGTAGTAATGGCTGTTACAGTTGTGAGCTTCTTGTGCAAGGTAATCCCTGCCCTTACATTCCAGGTTGTCTTTGTCAATTTAATGGTAACTTGGCTGTACCCAATAGCTTATCTTGTGTAAGGTTGTCTTCGTCAAAGACCTGCATAAAATTATAATAGTGATATTTTTATTTGATGCAATTGACAAGCTCCGTATATGCCACATCATTAGATATTTTAAATTTGTCCTTTAGAGTTGCAGTAGCATGAGTATTTGCTCATGGTAATTCCTAAACTTTTGCACGAGCTCCAAGATAGTTGTCTTTTGATCTTCTGTAATTTCACTAACTAGGATTAGCTGGGGAGCGCATACATGACAATATAGATGTTGTTCCCATGTCCGGCACAAATTCATAGTGACATAAATCCAGAATTGGCATGCCAAGATATATTCAGAGTCTCAGACACACCTGTTGTGTATGTATCATGTTGTCAAGGTGTCCATGCCACACCCATGCAGCATAAGAGGATTTGTCCTCTACATGTTGACAACCATTTGTAATAGAATCTCTTGAAACGAACTTGCAGTATACCCAAAGTTTGATGAAAGTGACGAGTTCCCTACAAGAGACACCTATTTATCTTCTATGATTGGAGCTTATCAATATTTATAAGATTGTAAGAATGAAGATCAAGTTGATACACATAAAGAAATACTGATAGGAACCTTTGTTCTCTTCTTAAACATACTTCAGTTCCTAGTAAAGAAAAGATTCTGTGGAATCTCACTTCTTGATACATGGTTGGGGTTTGCACCAAACTTGTAGAACACTTTTTAAGAAAAAGCATCTGGTTTCATTCTATTTCAAAATATTTTGTGTTTGCATAACATTATGTAGGCATTAAAGTTGTCTTGAGCTTTACTAGAAACTAGCAGAATCACTAACTAAAAGGAATTCCGGAGAGACCCAGTGGAAATAGAAATTTTGACCACAGGTATTGTGTTAGACTGCAGATTTTAGCAAGATGATTACTGAAAAAATCTGGCCATAAGTTGTGTTTTAAATCCATGTCAATAATTTTTGGTGGAGGCAATTTTGATATCCCATCGTCATAGTTTCCAGTACCGGCCGATACCGATTAGATTTTGTTGGACAAGGATTTCAATGCTTTTCTCTCAGACTTTGGATTAGCAAGGCTTTTTGGAAATTCTGAGACTCATGTAACTACTGGTGTGGCTGGAACTTTTGGTTATGTTCCTCCAGAGTATGCAATGACATGTCGTGCATCTGACAAGACCGATGTGTACAGCTATGTCGTGGTGCTGTTGGAATTGATTTCGGATAAGAAAGCCTTGGATCCATCATTCTCCCCATATGGCAATGGTTTCAATATTGTGACTTGGGCCTGCATGCTTCTTCGCCAGGGACGGGCTCGTGAGTTCTTCACCGAGGGGTTGTGGAATGTGGGGCCTCACGATGATTTGGTGGAGACCTTGTACTTGGCTGTCATGTGTACTGTAGACTATCTATCTATCAGGCCCACGATGAAAATTGTTCAACGGTTAAAGTAACTTCAACCTTCGATTTGCTAGCATCACTAGTTCATGCATCATTGCACTGAACATATAGGAATCTGAGTATCCCTCAGACGGTAAATTTGATTTGTAGCCTATGTATCATATTAACTTCTTCTTTCCCCTTTCTATTTTCATCTCTGGGGTGATTAACTGATGTGGAGCTGCAAAGAAATGTAAATTAACCAGATCAGCAGTCAGAGTTTTATATATATATGCATATAGTTTGGTTCCTTTTCCACACTTAAATCGAATGTGAATTATCTTTACATAATTTAAAATGTAGCCCATCTCTTTCATATTATATGAATATTCAAAGAGATTATATGAATCTGATTACATATGTAATTCTTTTATCATCTCTAAAGAGAAGTGCCGAGAAGAAACTAATACATTGATAACTTTAATTTGTGTAAAGTCTTGGCAGGTTAGAATATATGGGTTTCGCGTGATGTTTGGGGAGAGCATCTGTCTTGAAGGAACAAAATGATGTATGAAGAGAGTGTATTTTTTTCTTGTTGCATATTAGCTTTTCATACAATCTGCAATACCGAGTATATCTTCCCCATCACATATGAATTATATTAGGAAAGATGTGCTATGTCGGTTAAAGAGAAAGTCAAAGAAAAACTATAATGGGATTTAGAGTTTTAACTTTTTAAATGCAAGTCGTGGGCTGTCGGGATATGCGTGTTTCAAATTATTTATTTTGGGAGATCGTCTCTCTTCAAGGAATAATATGATGTATGGTGTGATGGATTGTATCGTGATCTAGTTGTACAACTAGATTCAAGTAGATTGTGCCTTTTTTGGGAACTCCCTTTGTCAACTAACTGTTCACAGCCTGAAATGATGCGGGAGGTACTAACTATCAATTTTGCTAAAGTTTCATTTAACATTCACACTATTTGTTGCTTTAACTAATAACTCTATTTATTTATTTTGAATAGTTGCAGGTGCTCTGGAAATAAATATGTTTTGTGGGATTTGCCTGTGCCCATGGATGTTAGGAAGTCTCAGACTCTCTCTATTGTGGGTTGTTGGTAAGTTACTTTACAAGTATATCATGTCTTCTCTTGTTGCACTTAAGCACACATGTTATCTAAAGCTGCTGTAGCTGGTTCTGCTTTAAGAGATGGGCCCAGTTTATATATATATATATATATATATATATATATATATATATATATATATATATATATATATACATATATATCTTGTTATGCTATCTTGTGGTGCCATGATACTTATTTTCTAATTTATTAGATGATGGACACATTCTGGGACACTCTTGATAGGAATTGAATCAGATTTTATCAGTGTGGTATTACACACTTGAGTTGTTAAGTTCTACATCCACTCTTAAGTGACTTGTATCCTCTAACTAGTCGTAACAAATTTTTTTATCAAAGTATATATATATATATATATATATATATATATATATATATATATATATATCTTGTTATGCTATCTTGTGGTGCCATGATACTTATTTTCTAATTTATTAGATGATGGACACATTCTGGGACACTCTTGATAGGAATTGAATCAGATTTTATCAGTGTGGTATTACACACTTGAGTTGTTAAGTTCTAAATCCACTCTTAAGTGACTTGTATCCTCTAACTAGTCGTAACAAAAAATTTTATCAAAGTATTTGAAACTGTTCGCCTGTACGATATCATACAAAATGATCAGTTAAAAATAGTTAGTTGAAGCAATTCATAATTGGAAAACGCATGTGGAGAACTAAACCCTTTCATCTAAATGTTGAGAAACACGCACCACAATTTAGTATTGAGAAACTTGCAACATAAAACATCATTGATCTACACAATTTTGATCTTGATCTGAATAATAAATCCAACTACTGTGATTGCTGGCATACATCATGCATCCAAAAGTCGTGCATAGCTGAAAAATAAGGATAAGAAGGCAATATGCGAGACCTTGTCCTGAATCCTAAAGTGTGGGTTGCACCTTTTGGCAGGAGGAAACTATGAGTAAATTTGCAATTAGTAGCTTCTTTGCTTAGATGTGATACAATTTTGGCAAGAGTATTCAGTGACACTGTTTCTTTCCATTTATGGACACTACTGTATAAGTGAGTAGTGTGTTCTCCTGCTGTGTTCTTCCCACCCTACTCGTGGTGGTTCAAATGTGTCCTCAATAGCATAAGTCAAACCCACATGCCTTCATATTTGTGTCTACATAAAATGGTCCAATAAGTACATGGCTGTAATTGAAATTCTTCCGCCAATCAATGATTACGCCTCCAACAAATTTCTATCACCTACTCTTCATTTGTATTCCTTCAGAATAAATCCCCCAACCTTACTTGAATGTGAATTATCTTTGGATAATTTATAATGCAAACCATCCCTTTCAGATTATATGGATTCTCTTGTCAAAAATAGAGCATTTGAATTTGATCACATACGTAATATTTTTTATCATATCTAAAGAAAATTGTAGAGAAGAAAGTAACACAACTGAGAGTTTTAATTTGTCTATAGTTTTGCAAATACTATTTGACATGTCCAGATCCTATACCGACCGATAACAATAGTGACTGATATTGACATTGGGGGTTCTTTTCCAGTCAAAATTCGATTAAAAATTGAACTATAAATATCAATCAAAAAGGTGTAAAAGCATAGTAAGGTTGTAAAAACATGTAAAAAAAGAAAACTTATGTATCGCAGGTAAACAAATAGGAAAGGGCGACTACTATTTTATTAAATTTCAAAACTACTAAAAAATAACATAGAAAATATTTAAATTATGTCTAAATATAGAAAAATATTTTTTTCTATAATTTTAATAATTTATTACTAATTATTTTCTTTTCGATACCAAAAAAATATGATTCTCCAATCCGAAATCGTCAATACAGCTGATATTGATACTCATAGGAAGGGTCCAATACCGATTCCGATACCATAGTGCGAACCTTGCCCATTATACGAATGTGGTGAAGCAATGTTACTTAGAACCCGACTTTTAAATGTATTGAGTATTTCTTCATAGAAATGAAACGACCATTTGGTCCGAGTACAAGTAATAATCTATTAGGATGGACAGGATGTGATCCCATTTGGCACTTCCTCACTTTTTGATATGTGCCACCAATGACAAATTTATACTTATTTCCTCTTTCCTGGACTAATATAGGAAACCATGGAAGATTGTTTCCTTGTGGCATGATCTTAAATGACCATCTTCTCTAAGATGACATAATAGTCCCTCCCATGTTCGCCTAGTGATCTTCTGCTCTTGCTATGCCAGCCTAGAAAGCATGGATAGTTGTGTTGTGTCCGTGTAACAACTTGTGTTTGTGTTCGATATAGCATGCAAGCATCAAATTGGTGCCGTCTTTTGCTCATGCAACATAGTGACCGAGTTGCCTTGGCTAGGCTTTATGCACTAATTCAGATAGGCTGAGTTTAGGCCGACAACTAGCTGATATAATTTGATCAACGGTCCATCCTATGTGAAGCTTTCTCCATTTAAAAACACCTCATGGCATTACCCATTTTGATGGAAACATCTTGGACGATGAGAAAATGATGATGAAATAGCAGGATCTCTGAATTATAACCAGGATAGAGATAAAGTAATTAGTAGATGGACAATACCCAAAGAATGCCACTGTAACAACTGAATATAGTACACAATGGACATCATAGAACACAATCATTCTATAATAAAATCTTCCACTCACATCTTTCTAACACACAATCATAGAGGGTAAAGCTACACTAAATTCAGTAATTATAGGTAGATCTTACAATACAAGATTATGTGACTGCACAAGATTATCAGATCTTACAGTACAAGATTGTCTAACTACACAATCTAGGATCAATTGCCATACTTCATTCATTTAGGATAGGGTCATTCGACATTTTGAGGGCTAAGACCATCGTTTATGTTGTGGGAGTTTCTAATTGCCACTCGTTCCTTTTTATTGGTTCTCTACACTTCCTAAATCTTGTCAGAGATTATTTTTTTTTGCTGGCTAGAGAGGGTCCCCTTGACCTTGAGCCTTCAGAAGGTCCAATTTTTAACAGTTTCAAAAAAATCTCAAATTGTATAAAAATATTACTACTTCAGCATAGACAGATGATAAATAATATGGTGCATCTTCAAGTTTGCAACTTCACGTGCACATCCATTTGTTTTGGTCCAAGCATAGACTAAATTTTAGGATAAAGGGTGGTTTGATATCTCGATTAAAAGAACTCTCCTTAAAAAATGAGTTCTATGTGAAGCAATAATAATGGAGTTTCCAATTAGGAGATACATCCCTGTCATCTCTAAACAGATTATCCTATAGAGGAAGTGAATAACCATCCTCATCTCAATAATTTCTTTCTTTATACTTTTTTTGTCAAATCATGTGTCTATCAGACATTTTTTACGAGGCTTACTTTTATGTCCAAAACTTTTGTTTCTGCACATATCACAATAATTTTTCAATAACTATAAATGGAACCTTAAGTTAACTTCTACTGTTTACTACCTTCCTAAATTTTTTTCCCCACTAAGATTTCTTGACAAGGCTGCTGTAGAGACTCAAGATGACAAGATCAATAGCAACTGAATCCATGAAGGCTCTGCACTATCACCCAAGTCGAAGAGCTCAAGAGTGTTGTACGTCTTCTTCCTATATAGGCTAGTGGCATTGTCTTCTCCATTATCTATGGCCAGGTGGTGAAGAATTGAACGGTCTCTTATCCTCCAATTTCTGTAATCTAAATAGATTTTGGTTTATCATTCATTTTGTTTCATCTTAGTCTTTAATTTTCCAATTTTCTGATTTTAACTTAAACTTGTTTTATAATGCTGCATGCAGGTGTTGCTAGATGGCATTGTTCAACTCTTTACCTTTCAGCTGGAGAATAACTTTTGGGATCATATGTAGAGAATTAAATTTTGTAAACAAATTATCTTTTATGGTCAAGCTAGATGTTATAAATTTTATAACTTTTACATTATATATACTTTTGATGACATTTTATAAAATAAATTTTTTTTCATACATTATTAGTTGCTTTGTATTTGGTTGACAACTCTTGTTAATTTAATCGATCTTTTGGATGTTGACTCATGGAATGTGTAAAAACAAATCTTGTACCATGTATTACGTGTTCGAATGTACAATTTATGAATAGTTAGATCTGTGGTTCAAATTAAAAATTGTATGCAAATTAAAAAATAAATAGGGACATTAGTAATGTGTTCCAAAAGCAACTATATGAAGCTGAAAATAGCGATGCAATTAGAAACATATGCAAATTACAATTAGTAACGGATTGAAAATATTTCAAAATTACAATTAGAAACATTTGAACAATGTTCCAAACAAATGCTTTAGGAACATAATATGTGTTTCAAAATATTCTTTTGGAACGTCTAATATCCGTTCCTGATTTTTTTTTTTTTGGAACGCTTTATAACCGTTCCAATTATTGCAATGCCATTTTTAGGAACGGTTTTTATATGTTCCTAAAAATATTAGGTACATATAAAATATGTTTCTAAATGCCTTTTTTGGTGTAGTGGGTGTACCTGGAGCCTTATCTGCCGAGCCAATTCGCGCATCAATTTGGTTATAGCTAGACTATGATAGGCAACCCGAGCTCCCGCTTCGGTTACGAAGGAAGTCTATTGGATGGCGCCTGGGCATGGTGCTATTATAATGCCAGATTTACTGGAACAAAGTTTACGATCCCCTCGATGCATAAAGAGACTCACATCTTATATTCTGCCGTGAAATTTTATTGCATTACGAACAACTTCTCACCGCACTACGATCCAGAGCAAAGCTTGCTCGAGGGGACGAAGTTTGAGACACCTCAATTGGCCTCAGAGCGCCTTCAAGGGCTTGCATCGTCGGGGAGTAGTTCAACAGATGGCTCCAGTTCATTACGGGAAGGAAGGAAGGAGGAAGCACCCCTGAGTAACCCACTGAAGCGTCGAGTTCCTTCCAGGGAGAGCCCCCCTCCTGTCAAAAGAACCAAAAAGGCTGTATCTTTGCGGTACGGACCCTCCCGACAGTCTTTGCTGGAACATAGCGCTCTGCCTGTTAAACCTCCTTTACAAGTATAGTGTTTTCTCTTCGGGCTTTGATTCCATACTTTTATGCTTATCACTACTTTGTTTATATAGGCAAAGAAAAAAACGAGGTCCACATGGTTGAAAATACTCAGGAAACTTCCTGAGGAACGTGCCCCAGAGGTGTCTCTTGTCATAAGGACCGAGGGAGAGACTGTAGCTGATGAAGCTATTGACTCGGAGGACCTCTCTCCTCCCTCTCCTTTTGAGTATGAGACTTAGGGCTTTTCAGATCCATTGTCTTCACCTCAGCGGGAAACTTTCATGGGGCCGACTATGGACGAGCCCATGAAAATACTCGGGATCGATCTGGCGGTAGCCGAGGGTAGGATTCAAGAGTCTATACCTGTGATGGGCCAGGTGGTCGTGGATACTGAAGGTATTAACCAGGATCCTTCAACCGTACCTCCTTCTCGTGTCGAATAAAGGTTTGAGGATAATCCCGACGTGTCGGAGAACGAGAAAGATCACTCGACCGAGGAGCTGCCCTTGGCGAACCCCAGGGATTCGTTCCAACGGTTGGTCGAAGATTCCGTGGAAGGGTTGAGAGTGAAGGCTATCGAAGCATTGGCCTGCCGAGATATTGAAGGGCAAGTAAAAATGACTATCGAATAGTTGGTCGATGTGAGATGATTGGGGAGTTGGCTGATATGGTCCTCGGAGAAACGACTGAGGAGACCAATGCCGAACAAGTTGATGCGGTCATTGACGAGCCGATTACTAAGGTTCCAGTCGAGGTTGCCATTGATATGGTGATCGATGGTGCTACTGATGAGCCTGCCAATAAGTCCATTAAGAGACCGGCCAAGGAGACTGGGAAGAATCAGTCGAGAAGACCATTGAGGAATCGATTGTTGAAGGGACCTTTAATGTAGTCACTATAGAACTGTTCGAAGAGGCTGCGATCGAGCCAGCCGTTACGTACTTGGTCGAGAAAATCGTTGATGAGCCGGCTGCTGAAGCACTGATTAAGAAGACCACTGAGGAGTTGGTCACAACGACCATCGAAAAGTTGTTCAGTGAGACTGTTCAAACGCCAGTTCACAGAGCTTCAGTCGCTGAAGAACTGGCGAGGGAGCTGTTGGCCCATTAAGCCATAGTCAAACCGATTTCGATAATTGACTTAAAACTCTGAATGTAATATGAAAAGAAATCAAAAATTAAAGTTTACATCTCCTCTGATTATTCAAATTTATTCTATATTTTTCTTTTATTGAGTCTAGCTTAAATTCTATGTCGGGATCATTGACATTTAGAAAGATCAACCCTAAAACCTATCTTTGATCCATATCTCTAGCCCAAACTTGATTCTTTTCCTGAACCAAACCAAACCTACATCCAAAAGCCAAAACCAAATCAGGTTGACCAAAAACCCTAGTATCCGAACTTGGCTAGAGTTCTTCCCGAAATCGGACCAAACTCGGTCACCTGGATTTCATCCTGATCAGCAGCTTTACCTATCCTTTTGGATCACCAACGTTCAAAATTATGAACGTTAGGCTATCGAGTAATGCCCGATCTCTGTCTTTGAAAAACCTATAAAAAGAGAAGAAATTCCTATTTCTATTTATTCTTCATCTTCTCTATCTATTCCTAAGCTTTCTATTCAAATTACAAAGCTTCAATCTTCAAATATCCAAGATAACCCGATTCTTCTAGTGTCGGTGGTTTCCGATTAAGAGTATTCGAGTTGTACAAAGCTTAGCGTATAAAAGATTTTCTCATAAAGGTGTTGAAGTTGGCGTATTCTTCGGAGTAAAGCACACCATGTAATCTCTATTCAAAATAGTGGATTATAGGGAGCAAGAGTTCTCGCGACTGCACTAGTCCCCTCAGAAGAAAACTAGTATAAACCTGCTGTGTCTGCGTATTGTTTTCTTGCCTCTACTATTTAATGCTTTACTCGCACTTTAAATATGACTGATTATCTGCTTCACCTGCTTAGAATTTTTTATTGGTAATTATTTTTCTGCTGCACTGTATTCATCCCCTCTAGAGGTGTCGTCGAACCAACAATTGGTATCAAAGCACAGCTTATCTCTAGTCGAATTAAAACTGCTTGAGATATAGAATCCCTATATCCAAGTAATGGTGAAGGTCAATCAACAAATATGCCATCCCCATTTGATGGCATAAATTATATGTATTGGAAGACATGTATGAGCTTTTTCCTCAAGTCTCTTGATTTCGATTTATGGTCGATTGTCATGAATGGATATAAGAAACTACTACCTATTAAGGTAGAGGGTGTTCTAGTAGAAACATCAATAGAACTGAGTTCAATAGAGTTTATACATGTGTCACGTCTCACGAGGTTTGGAAACTTCTTAAGGTTACTCATGAAGGTACTTCACAATTGAAGGAGTCCAAAATCTCAAGACTAACACAGGAGTATGAGGCCTTCAAAATGAAGCCTAATGAGACTATCACAAATATGTTTACTCGATTCCTAGACATTGTTAATCCCCTATCTTCCCTTGGAAAAGAATACAACAATCACGAGAAGATTTGAAAGGTGCTTCACGGGCTAACAAAGAACTGGAATCCTAAAGTGATGGCCATTATTGAAGGAAATGATCTCACGGTCATGACTCTTGAAACCCTTATGGGAAAGCTTATGACGCATGAGCTAGGCCTTAAAGATTTTGAAGAGTCAACTCCAAATGAGAAGGCGATAGCATTCAAAGCTAACCATAAGATAGCCTCTGACAATGAAAGTGAGACAGACTGCTCAGACAACGAACAAATAGCTCTTATGACAAGAAACTTTAAAAGATTCCTCAGATATGATAAGTCGAACAAGAAGAAGAAAGATTCCAGAGACGATGAAGAACCTATCTACTTCAGCTATAAAAGAATAGGACACATCAAGAAGAACTGCCCCGTTATAAGGAAGGGAAGCAGGCATGATCAGACAAGCAAGAGAAGGTTTTCTACCAGAAACTATTCCAACACTAGCATCTGGTTTGAAAGTGAAGCTAGTGATTCTGAAGAAGAAGAGAAACATCACAAGACAGGGAACCTATGTTTCATGGCTACTGATGCTAAGGTAATATCAAATCCTCTCTATAAAGAATTTACATTTGATGAATTATCTGATGCTTTTACTGATCTATTAGAAGATAAGAGGAAAATGATAGATGTGTACAAAAGTGCTAAGAAAGAGCTAAAATTTGTATAATCTGAGTTTTTAAAGCAATCTAGAATGCTAGAAGATATTAGAAATTCTTCTAGTAACCCTAATGAGATTACTTCTTTGAAGTTAAGCTTACATGAAGCTCTTGAAAAGCTTGAGAAAGTCAATCAAGAAGATGTAAAACTTAACGATCTATATGAATTAGAGAAAAGAAAGTATAACATTTTTGCTCAGAGAGTAGATGCACTCACGACCAAGTACAATGAAGCCTGTGATATATCTAAAAATTTAGAGATCAAACTGGGTAAACAGGTTGTTAAACCAATAGCTCAGGTGAACACAAGTCACAAGGCTAAACACAAGCACAACATAGCCAACACTGCTAGAACTGTCAAAAGCCATGCATATATGTATACCTTTCCAGACAAGAAGATAACACACATCTTCAAAAACTCACATACATGATCTTCGAACTACACCTAGCACTAACACTTCTGCTACATGTCACTATTGTAGTACAAAAGGACATGTATCACAACAGTGTAAAATTAGAAATCTAGTAGATCTAAATTTGTATATATGGGTTCCAAAAACTAACACATCATGACCCTCAAGAAAGTAGGTACCAATGGTTACATCTTCAACTTGTGTTGTAGGTGGACTTTCCTCCTCCAACTAGAAGCAAGTGGATACTCGATAGTGGTTGCTCTAGGCACATGACAGGTGATAACAAATTGTTTGCAACTCTATCGATGAAGAAAGAAGGCTATGTCTCTTTTCAAAATAATCTTAAAGGACATATCATTAGAATTAGCGACATAGGTACTTCTCCCTCACCTATTATTAAAGATGTATGCTTAGTAACAGAATTAAAACATAACCTACTAAGTATTAGCCAACTGACTGATCATGGTTATGAAATTAATTTCGTTAAGAATAAATGTTATGTTTTTGATAAATCTTCTGGAATAATTTCCTTTGACGGAATAAGAGAGGACAACATATATATACTTTATTTGTCAAAGAAAACTAACAGTACAGGGAAGTGTTTGTTCACAACTCAAGACGAAAGCTGGATATGCCATATGAGTCTTGGACATGTGAACATGGACACTATTGCAAGACTGTCCACCAAGAAACTGGTAAGAGGCTTACCTTAAATAACTTTCAAGAAATACATGATCTGTGTCAAATGTGAAAAGAATAAGGTATCTAGATCATCTTTTTAATCAATAAATGCTATAAGTACCTCTAGACCCTTGTAATTACTTTATATTGAATTATTTGGACCAAGTATAGTCGCTAGCCTTGGCGGAAAGATATATGCTTACGTGATGGTCGATGACTATTCACGGTATACTTGGGTTTATTTTCTTACAAATAAGAATGAGGCCTTTTCTGAATTTGTATCTTTTTGTAAAAAGGTGCAAAATGAGAAAGAATTCATGATTACTCAGATACGAAGTTATCATGGAGAAAAATTTGATAACCACGAGTTTAAATCAATTTGTGATTCAAATGGGTTATCTCATGAATTCTCTTGCCCTAGAGCTCCCTAATAGAATGGCATTATGGAGAGGAAGAATAGAACTCTGTGCGATATGGCCAGTATTATGCTTAACTAGTATAACCTTCTAAACTATTTTTGGGCAGAAGCTGTCTATACAGCATGCCGTGTTTTAAATAGAGTTCTAATTAGACCCATCTCTAAAAAGACTCCTTATGAATTATGGTTTAATAGAACTCCTAACATCAGTTACTTCGAGATCTTTGGTTGTAGATGTTTTAATTTAAATATAATAGACAACTTGGAAAAGTTCGATGAAAAAGCTGATGAGGGCATATTTTTGGGATATGCTGCAAAGAGTAAGGGCTATAGAGTAGTCAACAAGAGGTTACTAGTCGTTGAAGAGTCAATAAATGTAAAATTCGATGAGCTAAATAGTCAACACAATAACGAAAGTGACAATGAAGAAGAGAAAACTCCCTCCAACAGAACACCAGAAGATACACCATCAACATCCTATATGAAAATTCTGCCGAAATGAATGCAATTTATGCCAGACCATCCAAAACAACTGGTAATAGGTGACGTATCAACAGATATAAGTACTCGCTCAAGCACAAAAGATTTAGTAATAGCTAATGTTGCATTTATTTCCAAAATTGAACTTAAAAATGTTTTAGAAGCTTTCAATGATGAATTTTGAATTTCTGCTATGCAAGAGGAACTTAACCCATTTAATCGGAATCAAGTTTGGGAACTCATTCCCAGACCTATTGATCACTCGATCATTGGTACCAAGTGGGTGTTCCAAAATAAACCAGATGAGAATGGTTCAGTCATATGCAATAAAGCACGTCTAGTAGCTCAAGGCTATAATAAATACGAAGGCATTGACTATGATGAGACGTATGCTACAGTTGCTAGACTAGAGTCCATTCGTATGCTTTGTGCTTTTGCAAGTTTTCTTGGTTTCGAACTCATTCAAATAGATACCAAAAGTGCTTTTCTAAATGGTTTTATAAAAGAAGAAGTTTTTTAAAACAACCTCCAGGATTCGAAGATTTCAAAAATCTTGATCACGTATTCAAGCTTCGAAAGGCTCTATAAGGTCTCAAACAAGCACCTCGTGCATGGTATGAGCACCTTAGTTCCTTCTTACTTGAACACGACTTTTCAAAAGGGAAGGTTGATTCAACTCTTTTTATAAAATCTTTGGATTAAAAATATTTTGTTAGTGCAAATATATGTAAATGACATAATTTTTGGATCGACAAATGAAATGCTATGTAACGAGATTACTAAGTGTATGCAGAGTGAATTCGAAATATGCATGATGGAAGCACTTACATTCTTCCTCGGGCTACAAATCAAGTAGAGTTCACAAGGGATATTCATCAATCAAGTAAAATATACAAAAACTTTGCTAAAGAAATTTGATATGGACAATGTCAAACCAATTGGCACACCTATGACAACATCTATAAAACTTGATATAGATATAAGTGGTACACGGTCTGACGTACGTAAGTACAGAGGTATGATTGGTAGTTTACTGTATTTAACTGCTAGTTGTCCAGATATTATGTGTTTTGTACGCTTATGTGCACGGTATCAGGCTTGTCCTAAAGAATCACATGTGAGCACCGTTAAGCGTATCCTGCGATACCTTAAAGGAACTTTGATGACAGGCCTTTGTATCCCAAAACCGATTCGTTTGACCTGATAGGTTATTCGGACGCAGATTTTGCCGGATGCAAAGTCGATCGTAAAAGTACCAGTGGCATATTTCATTTTCTAGGGAAGTATTTACTCTTCTGGTTTTCTAAGGTTGCACTATCAACAACCGAGTTGAGTATATCGTCGCAAGACGTTGTTGTGCTCAGATTTTGTGGATGAAGCAAACCGTAGAAGACTATCAGTTATCATTTCATCACATCCCTATTTACTATGATAATACTAGCTCCATTAATCTTACGAAGAATCCTATATGTCACTCTCGCACTAAACACATAGAAATTAGACATCATTTTCTTAGAGATCATGTTTTACAAGACGACATTAACCTAGAATTTGTTGACACTGAACATCAAATAGCTTACATCTGCACTAAGCCCTTGGCTAAAGATCGTTTTAACTTTATACGAAAGGAATTAGAAATTTTGGATGTTGAAGTAATATAAATATATTATTATTAGTTAATACTCATGAATTTGCGAAAATTATTTTGGTTATAAGCCTAAAGGGCCCTTCTGTCACACAGGTGTAAATAGCATGAAGGGACATGATGTACTAGTCTTTGGACTACCGCTAGCTGGGATTCGGACCGTACAGCTAACCCGAAGTATTCGAAGCGATTCATGTGTTATTATTTTATCAACATTAATTATTTAGTTCAACACTTTATTTTTAATTAATTTCGTATTTTTGTTTAAAACTATCACGCCCCTTCCAACCTCTGTTCTAATTTCTAAGTGATCAAACTCGGTCAGAGTTCTGGCCGAACTCGAACAGAACTCGGTATGGGTGAATTCAAACAGAAGTTGGACAGCCGAGCCTCCTCTTGATTTAAACTCCCAACTTCATCTTCAACCTCAACAAAGCCACCATATTTCTACCGAAAACCCTAACGCTAACTTCATGGTTCTCCCTCCTTCAAGCTTCTCAAGTCATCAAAATTTGGATTTAGAGCTCTCTCGAAGTTCTCTTCCATTGTCTACCTTCAATTTTACTATAAATTCTCTATCTCCACTCCTTTCAATTTTTCATGGCTCCTAAAATTACTATTTTTTCGAAAAAGAAAAGGAAGGTTGATGAAGGTTCATCCTCTACTCCTCATGAGGTGACCCCGTTCTCTCCTATTACTCCATCGAAACCCGACGGAGATTTCTTTGATGAATTTATATTTGTGTCTTAAGAGGCATCAAATGAGTGGTTTAATGATTTTCATAAAACAAAACTTTGTCCGGGTGCTCCTATTAATTTCATATTATTTTCTGACCATGTGAACGTTTTTGAATATTATCATTACTAGATTTAGTTCAATCTAGTTTTCCTATATATGCCAATGCAATTCAGATGTTTTATTGCAACTTGTCGGTCACTAACGGGAAAGTGAAATCAAAAGTTGGTGGAATCGATATTGAGTTTGATAGTGATGACTTAGCTATCATACTTAGCATTCCCAATACTAGAGAAGCCCTAGTAGATATCACTTCTATCCAGTTTTTTGAAGGGAGAACTTTTGACTCCTTTCGTGATTCGTTATGTGAACCAAACCCTTGACCGAAAGACACCCTTCGCCCTAGGCATCTAAATAACTATTTCTATGATTTTCATAGAATGGTATTCTCTGCTATGATTCCAAAAAATATTGCCACTGATGAGATTTCCTATCTAGAGCTTTCAATTTTCTATCATCTTCATTTTTATATCTCCTTTAATCTGCCCAAGACTATAATCGCCGCTATGGAACGGTGTCACAAAAATTTTTGACGTCTTCTTTACGCGATGTATCTCCCTTACATCTTTCAGTACTTTGAGGTTGGACTCGAGGATTGTGCTGAGGATGGTGCTTCTGCTTATCTTTATGAGCATCGTCGTTCTGCTCCCGCTTCTACTGTTTCGGGTCCTCCTCCAATTGACCCATTAGCTGTTGATACTCATCCTCCCGGTGGTGTTATCCTTGAGTCTCTTCAGACTCTTAAGATGGATCAGTTTCGATCTATGGATTTTCGTACCACTCTCCAGCTCCATGCCATATCCAACTCTATATGGGATAGGTCATACAGTCTTGATCACAACCCTAGTGGACCCATCCCTATGGTTCGTGATCCTACCAGACTTGGCTATCGGATTTATGATCCAGAGGCTCAGTGTTACTTTGACCCCGTTGCTCCCCGATATGATCCCAACCGTTCTGCTGAGACCGATCCTTCTAGAGCTGATGATGATGAGGATGGCGATTGAAGATATGTTTTCTCGTGATAGTTCACCATTAGTTATGTTTTTCATTTTTTTGTGACTTCATATTAGTGATAAATGCTTCTTTCAAGCATTATCAGTTTTATTAGTGACGTATGTACTCTTTCTATTTCAGTTTATGCGAGTATTTCTTATTTCAGCAGTATTCATGTTTTTTTATGTCTAATAAATGATACTAAATGATGGATACTTAAATGCTCTGTTACAAAAAATTTTATCACTAAAAGTTTGTTTGGAGAAATTTTTTCTTTTCTAGATAGATTCAGCTGATATGTTTTGTTATGGGGGAGTAAAAAGACTAGATCGTACATTACGGGAGACCAATTATATTGTACCAACATTTGATGGCCAAAGCTGCAACCGTACCTCCAGTACCTCATCAAGTCTACTTCCAAATCGAGCTGAACATTCTTTAGTATCAATCGTAGTTTTGTTAAATTATCAAAATGGGAAAGATTGTTAGCCCATTAAGCCAAAGTCAAACGATTTCGATAATTGACTTAAAACTCCGAATGTGATATGAAAAGAAATCAGAAATTAAAGTTTACATCTCCTCTGATTTTTAACATTTATTCTGTATTTTTCTTTTATTGAGTCTAGATTAAATTGTAAGTCGGGATCACTGGCATTTAGAAAGATCAACCCTAAAACCTATCTTTGATCCATTTTTTCTGACCCAAACTTGATTCTTTTCCTGAACCAAACCAAACCCACATCCAAAAGCCAAAACCAAATCAGATTGACCAGAAACCCTGGTAACCGAACTCGGCCAGAGTTCTACCCGATCTTGGACCGAACTCGGTCACCTGGATTTCATCCTGGTCAGCAGCTTTACATATTCTTTTGGATCACCAACGTTCAAAATTATGAACGTTAGACTACCGAGTTCTGCCCGAACACTGTCTTAGAAAAACCTATAATAAGAGTCCATTTCTATTCACTCATTCATTCTTCATCTTCTCTATCTATTCCTAAGCTTTCTATTCAAATTACAAAGCTTCAATCTTCAAATCTCCAAGATAACCTAATTCTTTTAGTGCCTATGATTTTCGATTAGGATTATTTGTGTTGTATAAAGCTTGGCGTATAAAAGCTTTTTATAGAAAGGTGTTGTTAAAGTTTGATCGTAGGCTTCGGATAAAAATAAGATGGTGTTGAAGTTGGCGTGTTCTTCGGAGTAAAGCATGTAGTGTAATCTCTATTCAAAATAGTGGATTATAGCGAGCAAGAGTTATCGCGAACTGGACTAGTCCTCTCAGAGGGAAACCAGTATAAACCTGCTGTGTTTGCGTAATGTTTTCTTGCCTCTACTATTTACTACTTTACTCACACTTTAAATTTGATTGATTATCTGCTTCACCTGCTTAGAATTTTTTATTGGTAACTATTTTTCTGCTACACTCTATTCACCCCCCTCTAGAGGTACCATCGATCCTACAGGAGCCTGTTGAAGAGCTGGCTATGCCTCAGAGAGCGTTGGCTCACACCATCTTTGTACCGTCGACGGCCTTTGTTCCAGTCAAGGCACCACCTGCTCCAGCTGCAATACCTAGACGAGTATTGATTGCCGCTACTGCTCCGGGACCTTCTATCGCGGCATCTCCGTTGACCCCAATGGGTTTGGCTGACAATGCCTATTATACCGACCTCATTCTGGGTACCGTTTATCATGCCTTAAAGCACGGTATTAAGGGCATCTTGCGGGACAACCACTCGCTTAGACTGGCTTGGTCTGCCGTAATGGCCCAACTTATGGCATTGTGCAACTACTACCCAGGGTATGAGGCAAAGGCGGATGCTATAAAGGCTCTCCTGGCAGAATTAGAAGCCACCATCTCAGAGCTTCAAAATTTTAAACGCGGTCTTTCGTCCTTGGCCGCTGCAGAATTAGAGAAGATGGCCTCCAAACTTTCTCAACATGAGCAGAAACGTCAGGCCCTGACTGACAGACTTCCCGAGGTTGAGGCCAAAATTGAAGAAGTGACCGACACCGAAGAGGTTCAGGTCTGTCATTGTATAACCTTGGAGGAACAGTGTGAGACCCTCCGGAAGCAGATTCGATAGCTAGAAGAGACGTCGGCCCTTGCCGAGAGTGAGTTGGATAAGTCAAGGGACCAGCAGGAGGTCCTTCGCCAACGATCCGAGACCCTGGCTCGGGAGAGGAAAAGTATTAGCGTTCGTCAAGCAGAGTTGGACCTTGTACGCCCGAACTTGTCCCGACTCGAGGATTAGGCTGCTCGACGTCAGGAGGCAGAGCGTCGAGCCAAAGAATTGGTTGGGCCCCCAGTTACGCTTTTGAGGAGTCGACTGGTAGAACTCCTACATCGGTCATCACAATGATGATGACCTTTTGTCTTTTTGTTTCTCTCATTTCGAAAGACCCTTTTGTAAGAAAGAAAAACCTTTCCATTTTATGAATGCAAAATTTCAGTTTTGCTTCTTTGCTTGTCCATTTGCTGTGAACATTCTTATAATATTGAGAATTCCCTCAGAGGTAGTATGACATAAGGGGATGGAGGTAACTCTGCTGGGGATATGGTGTTTACTCAGAGATAATATGGACATGGTAAAAACAGAATTTTTGGTGGTAGAATCTTCCTTACTCAGAGGTTATATAGATATGGCAATGATAGACTCTACGGATGCATAGAACGACTCAGAGGTAACATGGATGTGAAAGGTTCTATAGATAATTATGACAATCATGGAGGTTTGTCATGGAAGAAATGTCTACTCGGAGATAATATGGACATGGTAGGTGCGATCTCCACTGGGTGTAGAATAACAACTCAGAGGTAATATGGACATAAAATATTTTTCTAGTAGAGAATTATGAAAGAGATGAACTCGTTAATAGAATTCATGAACACCCATGGGGGATGTAGAAATATATGCCGGTTTAGACCTCAGGCTTAGTATTTCTTCAGGAATTTGCCATTGATCGGTATCATTAGCAAATCATCGTTAGGTTTGGCCAGTCGGTCAGCACTATTGGATTAGACCGTCTCTTTGACAAACGGTCCTTCCCACTTGGGTTCGAACTTCCCAGCCGTCTTGTGAGTCATCACCATTGTCTTCGAACTGATAAGACAAGGTCGTCCACCTGAAATATTTTTTCCCGAACTTTTTTGTTTCAGGCCCCGAAAATTCGAGCTTGATAGAGCTCGATCCGTTGTTGTGCTAGCAAACACTTCTCGCCTAATGCTTCCAACTTTTGTAGCCGCCAGTGTTGATTATCTTTGTCAGTCAGCAGATTGGTGATAGCTACCCGTAAAGACGAGATCTGGATCTCCAAAGGAAGGACCGCCTCGCTTCCATAAATAAGAGAGAATGGTGTGTTGCCCATGGGTGTTCAAACGGTTATACGGTAAGCCTACAGACATTCGCCAAGCTTCTTATTCCAGTCACGCTTATTAGAAGAAACGACTTTCTTGAGCAGCTTGACAATAGTCTTATTGAATGCTTCGGGTAGTCTATTTGTTACAGGATTGTAAGTCGTTGACGCTATATTTTGTATTCGACTCTTATCACAGAACCGATGGAATGCGTGGCTCACGAACTGTGGGCCATTGTCATGGATAATCCTTCTGGGTACTCTGAAGCGGTATATGACGTGATGCTTAACAAAGTTAATCCCATTCAAGATTTTCACCTCCGCCAGCGGTACTGCTTCCTTCTACTTCGTAAAGTAGTCGGTGATGGCGAGGACAAATCGGTGTCCTTTGGAGGACGGTGGGCTGATCGGCCCAATGATGTCCATTCCCTATGCTTCAAATAGCTAGGCGACCATCGTGGGATGTAGGAACTCAGAAGGTTGGTGGATGAGGTCAGCATGCAACTAACAAACCCTACACTTCTTTGGATAATCAACTACATATGCCATCATAGTGGGCCAGCAGTAGCCCATACGACGTAGTCGGTCCTGTAACTTAGAACCAAACTGGTAAGCCCGCAGGTACCATCGTGTGCCTCTCGAGTGCTTCTTGCACTTTGGTTTTAGATAGACACTACAGGAGGAGTCCACCGTATATACGACAACACAACATTTTGGTAGCTGTTTCATAGAAGAATCGGAATGAGCGCCTTTTGATAGAAGTCACTTCCTTCGAGTCTTTGGGCAGCACCTCGGAGGCTACGTAGTCTATGAATGGGAATCACCAGTCCCGAATGTCATCCTTAGTGTCTATTTGTACTGTGTAACTCAGACATATATGTAGATTGTTCTTCGAGCAAACCAACTCTCGTCCCATCACCGTGACAATATATTGGGTTCTAGCAGAAGCTGCCAAAGAAGCGGTGAGTCCAGCGAGTGCGTCGGCCTCTAAGTTTTATAATCTAGGTACATGTTCTATAAAGAACCCTGTGAAGGTGGAAATGACATCGATTGATGCCTGGTGGTAAGGAACCAGATCGTCGTGCCGAACCTCACATTGCCCTCGAACTTGGTTAATAATCAGCTTCGAGTCGCCGTAGGCCTTGATATAGTAGAGCCCCAAGAGTTTAGCAAGCTGGAGCTCGATAATAAGAGCATTGTACTCAGCAACCATATTGGTTCATGACTATATGAGAGAGTATCCATGGTGGATGTGTCACGCCCCAGAACCAGAATACTGGAGAGCGGGGGCAGACACAGCCAGCTACGTATATTGAAATAGAATACATCTCAACTATACGGTCACGGCTGTCTAGATATGAGGGTTTACTACAAGCCAGCAGTCTCTTAAGGTCAAGCCTATTGTCTCAATCTCAAGCAATTAACAGAGTTACAAGATGTTAGAGCATCAAATATATATATATAAGGCGTCCCAAATATTACATATTGGATGATCATGAAGCTAGTCGAACAAAATGATAAGACTAGCAAGAGTTCAGTCATACATGATCAACCCTAGGATTTGTTAATCATGTTTACAGCCCGTAGGCAGACAATAAGTAAATGTGCATCGAGCTAACAGGTGCTCGTCGGCTAAACGCCTCAAAAGAATAAATTTACATATAAGTGGGTGAAACAAAAAGGAAAACCCACTCTTGGCCCGGGTTTCGTCTAGTTGTCACCATTGGGCTGGAAGCTTGGTAGATCCTCGGGAGCTGCTCCGAAATCTGGCCACACAAAACCAGCTGGGTCAAACCCCAGAAAGAGCAAGTGCCACAAAGGAGGCCACAAATAAGAACAAAAGCCAGCATATCAGAACATAAGAATAAAAGAAAGTACAAGTAGTAAAGTACACAGAGCGATAAACGACTAGGGATGTGGAACCATTCCGGGAGCCAGGTTACAATCCTTAAACCAAACAAGGACCGGGATTGTAACCCTTCGCCTGAATAGCTCACTGTCTCTACTCATTTATCGTTAAGATAAGTAAAACAAACATGCTCAGGAGATAGCAGGTACTGGGGCTAGACAAGACTTAGACAAGGCTGGACACCATCCATTCGCAATCGGCCAAGCAAGTACTACGGCTTACTACTTTAACTAACTAGGGTTATCACAAGCCTAATTACTAACAAGATGCAAGTGAGAAACTCCCAGTCCCAAGCCCTGCAGACCATCCAGTTATCCTTCCGCGGGTTGAGAGTTATAGTTGGGTACATCGCCCGGGAGACAAATGTACCCTTAGGTGACTTAGAAGGTGCAACACATGACAGTGTGCTGGAAATGTGCTCTACTCGTCGGCAAGCTACAAGTCCATTAAAGTGCCCAGATAACGAGATTGCCTGTGACTGGGAATTCTCCATGTTCTAGTTTGATCTAATCATTAGCCTAATCCAATTTAGCGCGAGTCCCTGGCCGTGGTACCCAGGAAGTCACGTCCTGGACATGATGCAAGACAAGACAAGTGGATTGTGCAAACAAGCAAGCAGGAACACCCACGGTGTCAAGGCAAGTCAAGTCAAGTTATCAAGTCAAGTCAAGTCAAGAGTGCGCCGCCACGGGCCACTATCAAGTTATCAAGGTAAATCATGTCAGGGTACTTGTCAGGGGTGCGCCACGACGGGCCACTATCAAGTCAGGTTGGTCGTGTCAGGAGTGCACCACTACGGGTCACTGTCATGTTATACTAGTTCCTTGTCATACCATGCTGTGTACAATAGTTATTCCAAACATATTAAGCAAAATCAAGTTCATGCCAAAAAGGCGTAAGGATATAAAATGGGCGTAAAATACCTAATAAAATACTAATATAAAATAGGACTATAGAAGAGCCAAGATCAAGAAATAACAAATTCATCATAGACAAGTAGGTTGTGCAGGGTATATACTGCGCAGGGTGCCAAGTGCGCAGGGGCAGATGGCGCACAGATGGATTGCGCAGAAGGTAGACTGCGCAGGAGTAAACTGCGCAGGAGTTGGTTGCGCAGAGATGGATTGCGCAATGGTCGATTGCGCATGGGTTACTTTGCGCATGGCTGGCTTGCGCATGGCTGGCCTGCGCCAGCGCAATCCAGCGCAGCGCAAAGCACTGGCCAAGGATCTTGCGCAAATGGCCATGCGCTAAAGAGCACAGGTCAGGGTGCGCAAATGGCCTTGCACTAAAGAGCGCAGGCCAGGGAATAGTGCACAATCGGCCAGGTGCTAAAAAGCAGTGGCCGAGAGCTCCACCATGGCTGAACTCTCAAGAACACCAAGTTCAAATCTTCACAACTTAGCCAAATCAAAACCAAATTTAGATTTTCAAAGTTCTAACTTGAGTAAAATTGAATTCTCTTCCACATGGAAGTATCAAAACAAGCTAAAATCAAAGTTTAATAGATCAAACCAAGGAATTCCGAAAATAACTAAAACTTAGATCTAGAACAATGGAGACTCCAAATCACAAAATTCCAAGTTCTAATGTTCACTACAAGAATAAAGGGCTTTCTTGACGGCTTTTCCCCGTCAAGAAAAGTGTATCTTGACGGTTGCAGATCCGTCATCTAGGCCGGAGTCAAGAAAAGTCCACCCATTTTCTTGACGGTTGCTAGGATGCTTTTCTTGACGGTTTTTCCCCGTCACAGTAAGTAATTTTCTTGACTGTTTTTTGCCGTCAAGATAGCTGTTTTTAGAAAGCGTCAACGTAGGCAAATACTTTTCTTGACTCCGGCCTAGATGACGGAATTTAGCCGTCAATAAAAGCATATATTCTTGATGGACAAAAACCGTCATGAAAAGCAATAATTCACGGCTATATTGTGCAGCATGTTATAAATTAAAATTGACGTTTGACAACCGTCAAGAGAAGCTATCCAAAGTACCATCAAGATAAGCATGCCAAAATTCCGTCAAGAATTATATAATACTAATCAACCACACATTATTATATCAATCCAGAAGCTACACACATCAAATTACACTAGAACCCACATTTCATATTAACAAACTATTGTTCATACAACAAAAACTTTCAATATACACATCCCAGCACAATATTCTTCACTTGTCCAACCACAACATAATCTAACCATAAAGTACACATCCCACATCTGTTGTTTCCATACCACTTAAACATCCAAACCACAAACACAACCATCACTTGTCACCACAACATAATCCACCAACACTACAAATGAAACAAACAAAAAAGTAGCAAACCATATCGGAGCACATCGATCCCTCCATATCTACAACATTCCCCTAGCATCCACCTTCATTTTTCAGCAAGTTCCTGAGAAAACAAGAACACAAAGTATATATCAACTCACTATTATAGGATTATCAATACAGTTTGACTCTATTGCTGCACACACAAGCACTCGAGACAATTTGAATCACTTGAGAAGAACTGCAAGGCTAGCCATATTGAAACTATAATTCACAAACATGTATCAATCATGTAAAGAATCTGAAGGCTAGCTAAATTATCAATCATGTAAAGTTTCTCATTGAGGTTCCTGAACTGGGCTGCATACATAATTTAGAAGCTCCTGAACTACACACTGGAAACTGTCTTAATAGCAAACTGCAAACTGAAAACATGTTCATGATTGGACTCTCAAGGTGTCCATGAGGTGGGTGTCAATTGCTGTGAATGAGAGGGTATGTAACCATGTGTGTGTCATTACAGAGCAAAACTAGTGTGTGCAGTGGCTAAGATATGAAAATGAAATACAAACAGGGAAAAGATGCAATGATGTGAAGCAAGGGCATTAAGTGATGCAGTGGTTATGTATTGCAATGTGCAGACACAGAACAGTATGTGCAGCAGACATGTGAAGTGTCAAGTGAAATGAAGACGTGTTCGAGTGTCAAGTGTACATGGTGTGTCAATACAGTATCACAGGATGTGTCCAGAGGAAGGCAATCTAAAGTGTCCAATGCAAAACAAAGGCAAGTGTCCAGTGTACAAAGTGTTAAAGTATCAGGACTTAGAGTGCAGTGTGCTCGATTGTTCAGAACCCAAATTTGTGGTTCATTCCATAGTTCGAAAACACTACATTTCCTAGGCTAGGTGTCAATCATTAAGTGAGATCATATTCCCAGTTCAACCCCAAACACAAATTCAACAAAATTCCCAACTTTTTGCACAGGAAATTGAAATCCAAACTTTGCAAAATTGGAAAAAAGCATTCTTAAAGATGCAAACTTTGCTGAAGGAGAAACATTGTATTCCACAAACGTATTGTATACAACTGTAATGTAAAGAGGAACACATGAATTGACTGTATTCCCAAAAAATTAGCCTATAATAATTTATCTTTTCATTGCATACATTAGTTTATCCAAAATGATGATAGATGTCATAATATGAATGTCTTCCCCAAAGAATTGGCATGTTGTCCACTTGATCTTGCAAACAAAAATTAAAGAAAAAAATTATATGTAAAACAAAATATATACTAAAAGAATGACATGCATCTGTGAAGATTAAAAAATATATATGCACACACATGTATGTCATGTGTTTTGTTTCACCAAAAAATTCAGTAAAGAAATTTGTGTCGACACAAACATCTGCTACTAAGAAATTATTATTTGCTACTCAGTATTGTTTCAATGATGCAATCATAGTTTAAAGCAAGGTTCGCAGTATCGGTATCGGAATCGGTATCGGACAATTCCTATGAGTATCTGTATCGACGATATCGGTAGTATCGGCGGTTTCGGATCGGAGTATCGGATTTTTTTGGTATCGGAAAACAAATGAGTACTAATAAAATATTAACATTTTAAAAATACATTTTATACATTTAGGCATAATTATAAGTATTTTCTTAGTAGTTTTGAAATTAAATGATATAGTAGTCACCCTTACCGATTGGTTTACATGCAATAGATCAATTTTCATCTTTTATATGCTTTTAAAACCTTATTATGCTTCAAACCCTTGTTGATTTGTCTTTTTCCTTTAATTTTTTTGTCAAACTGATCGGAAAAGTGACCCCCAAATGTCGGTATCGGTCAGTATCGGAAAAGTGAAGTCCCCATTTCCAACAAACGCAGTACTTGCACAACGAATCATATATTATCATTATAACTAGAACAAGCCATTCAATAAAAAAATTTAGTTCAATATGAAATTTCCAGTAAATAATCTACCAAAGCATCTTAATTTCAATGTAATATTTTGAACTTTCCCTAAACTGCTTCTAAGAATCTTAAGATATATAGAAATTTATGCATAAACATAATACTAGCTACTTAATCTATAAAAACGTAGCCAAAATTGCCTTTTCTATCAATATAGGAAAAATATATTATAAATTGAAATAAAACATGTCACGTAATTCATGTTAGAGCTCATTAAAATTAAAGTGAGAGAACAAACATATATTGGATGCAAATTTGTAAAGAAAGAGAAAATAATGCATATTTGCAACTAATGGAGGTATATGAGAACTATGATATAACAAGAGAGCAATATGTGACAAATCCTGGCTTTTAAGTGATGGCCATCACCCTTTATCTTGATTCCTCAGGTTTACAAATTAATCAAAAAGAAACAAGCTCCAAAAATATATAGAGATATTTACTTGTACCATCGAAATTCCATAATGCATATGTTTTCATTCTAACTAAGAAATACAACAGTTGAATCACTCAGAATACACCCTTAGAGAATATGAAAATTGAAAGGCTTACCATATCATATTGAGGAGTTCCACCAAAATTCTGATTGGGAGACGCATGCAGCTGGACCACCAACCCAGGTTAGTCTGTTTGCCTTGCAGTCACCAATAGCTTCTTTGTAAGCGCATTACCTGCATTCTCAAATGTTAGATCAATTACAGTATAGATCCAGAATAGCAGGTCACAACATTGCAAAAGTGCGGATGTAAAAAATTTGGATTTCAAGCTTAGGGTCTCGGTGTGAATATATAATATCAGGAGCTCCTAGCCAGCAGGCAATCACTGTACACATTAAAGCAAAGGAATCAATGAGCGATTCACTTGCGAATATCCAATTTTGTACTCCTGGTACACTTTATAATCATGGTAATCCAACCCCAATTCCTACATAAAATCTTTCAAAAGTGAATACATGAATCTATTTAGTTTAAGAAGTGTAATAAAATATAGTATGCTAGATAAAGAAATGACATGAAATTTCATTTGTAGGTAATTACTCTGTCCACACATCACAATGGAATTGGTAAATCCAACATATTTGGTAAGCTGTACATCAAAAGAATTAATAGATGAATCATAGATAACTGATTTGACATAACAATATAATTCATAGTAAATCAGGCACATGAACGATAAAAATTATCTTTTGATTAAGTTTTCACAAACAACAAAATCAAACAAACAAATAAGAAGTCATGAAACAACAAAAGTAGAGATAGTGGACCTTTTTTTATCCATATCAGATTTAACCTATCATCATTTCCAATGGCGATGACAGCATCAACAACCATAGATGCAAAAAATTCCTTTTATCCACCTATAAGTTTAGATGACAATGTTGTAGCAGCCTACATAGCCAATAAGGTTTTCTTTTCATCAAGGCTTTTCCCTTCAATGCTTACTGCAAGTTTTTTGACTTTGTTAATGGCATGTTAAACATGGTGCCTAGCTATCAGTTCACACATTACAAAATGCGTGCTTTAGCACATGATGAAAAATAATCTCACCAAATAGCACAATTGTAGTTGTACCATCATCAACCTATTCGAAACCAAATGTAAGACTCAACATTAGGCTCAGACATTGTTGTTGTTACAGAAATGGACCAAATGGTGTTGCACCTATGTCAGACATGCATACATATGCATTTTCCTTCCATAAAATACCTATGTCGACAGGTATCGTGAAAATAGCTACGCTTTCTAGCAAAAAAATTCAAATACTAGTTGGCACCAATGTGAAACTGATACACATGGAATGTGTAGCATGTATCAAAAATTAACCATGCAATCTCTAAATTCCACAACCATGTATGTTGCATCACAGAACCAATTTCTCAATTTAAGGCAGTCCAAAATTTCATCCACTCATTCCAGAAACAAGAAGATAATTCCTATATATAGACTTTCAACCAAGGAGACCAATTTAAAGAAGAATCCTAATCCTGATCCAGAAAGACTTGTAAAGTACCTAAAGAAGGAATTTCAAAAACAAATAAAACTCCTTCAGCTAGTACAATTTTCCTACTAATATAGTAATACATTTTACATAAATTAAGTGAATCTGAAATAAACTAATTATAGTGACTCATATACTTAATAAACTCATTAAAATTGAAGTTTGTAAAAGTATGGGCCTAGTCCTCCATCAAATTACTCCTCACACAACAAATAGGTTCAAGGTTTTACTAGTACCACATACGCTGGTACTTTATTTATTTTTATTTCCTTCCTTCATTTGCTAACCTATTAGCTACTTATTGAATAGTGTATTGTCCTGTGCAACAGTAACCAAGACTGAATAAATCAGTCGATAGTGATAACGATCAGCCATGCTGCACAAATTAGAACAGAACTAGTCCGAATTTGAAGAATAACATCAGCATCAGCTAAGGTTTGAGTGTTAGTCAACCTAACAACATCAGAAATTAGGGGAGATTTTTCGAAATCATTACACCATCTGGGGAAAAAAACCCTCAAATTCTTCTAGTGCAAGAGTTATGAAATAAGACCTGCTCGCCCAGCTTGGAGAAATTGGCCGAGAGAATAGAGGGAGAGACAATGACGTCGCTCTTGGAGAACTTGTCAACACGTGATGGCGTGATGCCTTTACTACATTCTTCCTCCTGAAAGTTACAAACCATTGAATGAGAATATGGTTCAGAAGCTTCATGACTACGCTGTTGCAAACAAATCTTGCTCATTTTAATTGCCTGAAGATTACAAAAGGCTAATTTACATAAAACAATCTCCAATTTGCACAGAAATTACAGAAGAATGTCTTTGGCATCTATTCCCTGAATCTCGAAAATATCTACCAAAATTTACAAAGTAATTTCAAATTTTAAGAATAATACAGTTTGGAACTAAGTTTAGACAAAATTATAGAAACCCATCTCCAATTTCCGCACAAACTGCAAAATTTATATAGTACAATGTAAAAAAGATGACATCTGTTTTCCCACAAGCTTGAGAATAATACAGTTTGGAACTAATTCTGCTCAAAATTATGGAAAATCATTCCAATTTCCTACCCAAACTGTAGAGAATTACATAATAATATCCAAAGTTAGCATTTTTTCCCCACAATCTTTAGAAAAATACTGGTTGGAACCAATTCTTTACAAAGTAAAAGAAACCCATCACCAATTTTCACGCCGAAACTGCAGACATTACATAATAGTTTCAAAAGTTAGCATCTTCCCAATAGGCTAGGAACAATTGGGTATATTCTGTAGTAATATACCCAATAGGCAAAGAACAATATAAATAATAGGAGGCTCTCGAAGAGCTCAGTAGCTCCACTCGTCAATCACCCAATTGTTATTGTCGACATCTAAGATTGTTAAGTTGAAGTAAAAAAACCACCACAAAACCGACCATTGCTGATAGGGAAACCTTCTTATGTTACTTATTCGAAATACAATTTGACATATGAAAGTCTGAGTAGAGGTATTTATCGGCAGCAACAGTAAGGATGACACCAAAGGAATATGATAAGAATTGAGCTAGTATAGGTACTGGGTCAACTATAAGGAACCTTGAGCACCAAAATTGGGGATCCACCAAGCTAGCAACTGTAGAGTCGAAAGCATGACTGATCTGCATCCCTATTATGGTCAGCTTCCTATTATGGTCAGCTTCCTAGCTTGGTTGGACCGGAGCTCGTCGTACTGCACCACAGAAGAGGGTGAGGCGCACTCATCTGCATCCCGCTCTGCGTCGTGTTCGCGAACAACAACGAAAACAACTTAAACTAATTTTTCCCAAATTGGAGAGGGAAATCACCCAAAAAACTAATTTAAAGAAATCTCAAACCCAAAATCTTACAGCAAATGCAAACCCTAAAATTTAAAGCAAAGCAAAACATGACCATACGTAGAGCAAGAATCAAATCCAAGTACACTCATGAAAAAAACCCTAGAATAAGAAAAAAAAAGAGAAATCGAACCTAGGTCGACGTTGCCCTCGTCGAGAACGTCCTCCTCGTTGTCGAAATCAGCTTCGATCTTCCTCAGGTGGCTCCTTTCCATAGCCCTCGTCCAAGACTAAAACCCTAACCTGATTTCCTAAGCCACGGATGCATCGACGATGGCGGAGGTGCCAAGGTAGCTGGAGCATCCCGGTGGAAGGCCGATCCGGACAACCGCGTCAGCGGAGAGGGTCTTGAGTGCGACGCTCTGTTCGAATTTGGGGGTTAAAATGGAGAGGGATTTGAATGGAGGCTGAGAGGGGTTAGAATGGAGTAGGGTTTTCTTTCAGGGAGAGGGTTTTTATTTGGGGAAGAGGAGAAAGTGGGGTTTTTTTTGGGAAGGAGGGAGGATTTCTCTGAGGAAGAGACATGTTATCGAAAGAAAGTTTGCTGGTTGCTCCATTATAATGGACCATCAACCGTCAACATACATAAATTTTTTTTAAAAAATTACTATAATGGCAGCCGAAAAAATCGCGCCTATTTTTTTGCACACACATTAGTTGACGGTTATCACCAATACGTCAATAAAAAAATTGGTGTTTCTTGACGCATCTTCTAAAACCGTCAACATACATGCTATAAAATTGTTAATTTAACAAAAAAAGGGTCATCTCTTGACGTAAGCCTAAATACGTCAAGAAAACCACTATTGTTGACGGCTTTTGACGACCGTCAACTTATAAACCGTCAAGAATCATCTTTTTTCTTGTAGTGGTTGTTCTCCATGTCCTAATCTAGCTAATGAACAAATAAAATGTGGTGCTTATTTAATGGCAAGATGCACTTGCCTATAGGTGTGGGTGGAGGAAGAAGAAGAAGAAGAAGAAATTAATGAAGAAATTATGGAGGAGAGAGAAGTAGGTGGGTTATAATGAGGGTGTTGTGGTGGAATGGAGGTGGAGTGTAGGCTTAAGGTGTTCCATCCATGATGAACCAAACTAAACCAACTTTCACAAAATAAAACCAAGCCATGGTCCAAACCCATTTACGAGAAACCAAAATCCACAAGTCGAGAAAATAAAATACGTGCCAAAAATCAAATACGAGCATAAATACGAAATACAGGAAATGGGGGTGACAACTCTACCCACCTTCAAAGAATTCCGTCCTCGGAATTTAATCAAGGAGCTAGAGATTGCCACGACAAGCTATACTAAGCACAGGCAAGCTACACTAAGCAGTTCAATCATACAATCATACAATGCAAGCAAGGAAAGGGAAAACGTAAGGCATAAGAAAGACATTATACCTTACGAGTCAAACAGGTAGGGATATCGCGATCGGATGTCGTCCTCACGCTCCCACGTTGACTCACCTAGAGAGTGATGACCCCAAGCAACACGGACTAATTTAATAGTCTTGTTCTTGAGTATCTTTTCCCTCCGGTCCAAAATAGACACGGGCCTCTCCTCATACGAAAGGTTGGTACCAACAACCAATTCCGAATGATCTAGGATATGGCTCGGGTCCGGGATGTACCGTCTTAATTGGGACACATGGAATACATCATGTACCTCACTTAACGACGGTGGAAGAGCGAGACGATAGGACACATCGCCTACTCGCTCCAGAATATCGAACGGCCCTATATACCTAGGACTAAGCTTTCCCTGTACGCCAAAACGAATGACGCCGCGGGTAGGCGAGATCCTAAGAAATACATGGTCGCCGACGGCAAATTCTAAGGGACGCCGATGAGCATCGGCCCAATGGCGCTGGCGATCCTGAGCAACTCGGAGGTGATCTCTGACTTTTCTGACCACTTCAACCGTCTGAGAAATCAGTTCTGGACCGAGCATCTGCCTCTCTCCGACATTGTCCCATGCTAACGGGGATCTGCATTTCCTGCCATACAGAGCCTCGAAGGGTGCCATCTGGATACTGGCCTGGAAACTATTGTTGTACGAGAATTCCACCAGGTGCAGGTGATCCTCCCACGAACCACCAAAGTCAAGGGTACATGACCGCAACATATCTTCGAGAGTTTGTATAGTACGCTCTGACTGCCCATCTGTCTGCGGATGATACGCTGAGCTGAACTTGAGACGAGTCCCCAAACTTTGATGAAGACTGCGCCAGAAGTGCGATGTGAATCTCGTATCCCTGTCCGATACTATGCTGACTGGTACTCCGTGAAGTCTGACAATCTGCCTGAGATACATCTCTGCTAGCTGTGCCGTCGACTGTCCAACTCTAAACGGAAGAAAGTGTGCCACCTTGGTAAGCCTGTCCACAATGACCCAAATAGCATCTCTGCCTGTCGGAGATCTGGGTAACCCAGTCACGAAATCCATGGTAATGTGTTCCCATTTCCATTCTGGGATCGGTAAAGGTTGAAGAAGTCCAGCTGGCCTCTGATGTTCAGCCTTGACCTGTTGGCAAACCAAACATCGAGAGACATACCGGGCTATCTCCCTCTTCATACCATTCCACCAAAAGTGTTGACGAATATCTCTGTACATCTTCGTGCTGCCTGGGTGGATGGAATACTGCAAACTGTGAGCCTCTGTCATGACTTCCTGTCTGATATCTCCACTGGGTACACAAAGACGCGTGCCGTGTCGAAGTGTACCATCCTCATGAATATATAACTCTGGCCTTCTTCCTGCCTCGCACTCTGCTCTGAGCCGCTGAATCTTGGAATCTGTTAACTGTGCTGTCCGGATCCTCTCAACTATGGTGGACTGAATCTGTAGGCTGGCCATCAAGGCCACATTGGAAGGAAGAACCACTTCAATTCCCATCTTCTGAAGATCTGCCAATAGCTCTGGTTGTGCTGTCAAGAAATAAACTCCGGCTCTCCTGCTCAATGCATCTGCTACAACGTTGGCCTTCCCTGGATGATACTGCAAATCCACATCGTAGTCCACCAGTAGCTCGAGCCATCTTCTCTGCCGCATATTAAGATCCTTCTGGGTGAAAACATACTTCAGGCTCTTATGATCAGTAAATATCTCCACTCTGTCTCCGTACAAGTAGTGCCTCCACAACTTAAGTGCAAACACTACTGCTGCCAGCTCCAAGTCGTGGGTCGGGTAATTCTTCTCATGATCACGGAGTTGACGTGACGCATAAGCAATTACCTTCCCATGCTGCATCAAAACACATCCCAATCCTCTGCCTGAAGCGTCGCAATAAACTGTGAATCCTCCGGTCCCATCTGGAAGGGTGAGAATGGGAGCCGTTATCAAACCTCGCTTCAACTTCTCAAATGATTCCTGACATTCTGCTATCCAAACGAACGGCACATCCTTGCGGGTCAACTGGGTCATCGGCGCTGAAATCCTTGCAAAATCAGAGACAAACCGCCGGTAGTAGCCGGCCAATCCAAGAAAGCTGCGAACTTCTGCCACTGAGCTGGGTACTGGCCATGCCTCGATAGCCACAATCTTCTGGGGATCCACTTCCACTCCTCCTCTGGTAATGATGTGACCCAAGTAAGAAATGCGATCGAGCCAGAACTCGCATTTACTGAACTTGGCGTACAACTGGTGCTCTCTGAGAATCTGGAGGACAATTCTGAGATGCTGCTCATGCTCTGCTCCACTCTTGCTGTAGACCAGGATGTCATCAAGGAACACTATCACAAACTGATCCAAGTAAGGCATAAAAATACGGTTCATGAGGTCCATGAACACTGCCGGCGCATTGGTCGCTCCAAAGGGCATAACTAGAAACTCCCAATGCCCGTACCTAGATCTGAACGCCGTCTTCGGGATGTCCTGCTCTCTGACCCTGATCTGGTGGTATCCTGACCGTAAGTCTATCTTCGAGAAAACTGAAGCCCTTTTGAGTTGATCAAACAAGTCATCTATCCTCGGAAGAGGGTATCTGTTCTTGATTGTCACTGAGTTCAAGGTACGATAATCAACACATAGCCTGGATGTACCATCCTTCTTTTTCACAAGAAGCATCGGGGCTCCCCAAGGCGATCCACTTG
Source organism: Iris pallida (assembly GCA_029216955.1). Taxonomy (NCBI): domain Eukaryota; kingdom Viridiplantae; phylum Streptophyta; class Magnoliopsida; order Asparagales; family Iridaceae; genus Iris; species Iris pallida. The sequence goes on from JANAVB010034420.1 coordinate 6,895,354, forward strand.
TACGAATAAATCCCTTGGTTCTAAGTTCTTCAATCATCTTGTACAAAATCTCCAATTCTGAAGGCGCCATTCTGTAGACTCGCTCTGATACTGGTGCTGTCCCGGGAATCAAGTCGATGGTGAACTCGATCTCCCGCTCTGGCAGCATCCCTGGAAGTTCCTCTGGGAAGACATCTGGAAACTCTTCAACTATCTGGGGCAACTGCACTGCTGCTACTGCCATCCGCAATACCGGAGGAGATGGCTCTACGACGCCTCTGGAAAATGAAAACTCTGGCTCTCCGGGAATACTAAAAACAACTCTGCCAACATGGCAGTCTATCCTAGCATAATGGTTCCTCAACCAATCCATGCCTAGGACTACATCATAGTCTGCCATAGGGAACTCTATGAGCCTAGCGGGGAACTCTCTACCGCTAACTACGATCCGACACGAGGAAAATACTCGATCTACTCCCACAAGACCATTACCAGTAAGTATATTGAGCCTCACTGATAATGACTCGGGCTCCAATCCTATCCGTGTCGCGAATCGTGCAGACATGAATGAATGCGATGCACCAGAATCAAATAATACAGATGCTGGAAAAGTGTTGACGAGAATAGTACCTGCCACTACCTCACCTGGTGCAACTTCTTCTTCCATGGTCATCATCATAGCCTGACCTCTAGCTGCGGGTCCTCTCTGCTGGAAACCCCTCTGTCGGTTCTGTGCTGGAGCCTGGGTGAACTGCTGCTGGTTCTGCTGATGAAAGGCCTGGGCCTGGGGCGCCAATGGCCTTGGGTACTGCTGCTGCTGCTGCTGCTGCTGCTGGACTGGAACTGGGGCTGGTCCCCTCACCGAAGAACTAGAAAGGTTGGAAGATGATGGACCTCCCCTATTCGGGCAGGTCCCTATCTGGTGGTCTGCTCCTCCACAAGCCAGGCACAATCCCTGTGCCCTACGACACTCTGCCACTACATGGCCCGGCTTCCCGCAATGAGAACATCCCACCGCGGAAGACTGCTTCTGTTTCTGCTGCTGCGGGTACGTCGGGGTTGAATGCTGAACCGACGTCACTGAGGCCGCCCGCCTCGGAGTTCCAATGGTTATACCCCTAGCTGCCGGGGCTGGAGCTGAAGATTGGTGCATCTGGTTGTGGGACCGCTTCCTGCCTCCGGTCCTGTCCACAATTCTCCGGGAGGTATACTCATGCCTCCTCGCTGCCTTCAACACTGCATCGAACGTCTGGTGCTCGAACTGCTCCACCGCCAATAATATCTCTAAGTGCAGCCCTTGCTGGAATCGCTGAGCCCTATCGAACTCGGTTGCCACCAAGGTGGGGGCGAACCTACTCAGCCTGGAAAACTCGGTTGCATAGCCATCGACCGTCCTGCCTCCTTGCTTCAAGTTGGTGAATCTGGTCTGCAGGTCGTACCGTGCCACCGCATCGAAGTACTTCGTCTGGAACCTCTCTCTGAACGTCGTCCAAGTGACTGGTGCCGCTAACCCCATGGCCTGAGCTGCCCACCAATCGCGAGCCAAGTCTAGTAACTGTAGCCGTACCACGGCCACCTTCTCATTCTCAGGTGTCCTAGCTGCTTCTAGAACCACCTCGGTATCCTGAAGCCAAGCGTCCGCGGCAATCGCATCTTCACTGCCGTCAAAGAAGGGAGGGTTCAAGCGCTTGAAATTGTTGGCCGCCTAATTCCCTTGGGGACCTCCTCGGTTTAGTGTATCATGAACTTCCTGGTGCAGGGCGTCGCCTCGACGATCTTGGGATGCAAGCAGTTCTCTGATAAGCCCTACCAAAGGTCCCTCATCCTGTCTAGCTGGTTGAAAAGGCGGAGCTGCCTGAACCGGAGGGTCCGAGCCTCCGGGAAGCATAACTCGAGAGGCTACTCCAGAGTGCTGAGCTTGATCTTCCTGGCGCTGGAGTGCTTGTCGAGCTTCCTCTGGCTGGTTGGCAGGTCCGGGAGTAATGCCGCTGAAGAAGACGACATAGGAAACAATAAGGAAAGGACCAGGACAGATCAATGATACAAGCATGTGATCAAGTCAAGAATATCAGGGATTTGAAGATACGAGCAGAGATCAAGGGCGAATATTAATTGAGACATCTATTGGGTAAACCCTCACATTTCTTGATTGACAAGACCTGCATGGGCCACCACTTAAACCGTGTCACGCCCCAGAACCAGAATACTGGAGAGCGGGGGCAGACACAGCCAGCTACGTATATTAAAATAGAATACATCTCAACTATACGGTCACGGCTGTCTAGATATGAGGGTTTACTACAAGCCAGCAGTCTCTTAAGGTCAAGCCTATTGTCTCAATCTCAAGCAATTAACAGAGTTACAAGATGTTAGAGCATCAAATATATATATATAAGGCGTCCCAAATATTACATATTGGATGATCATGAAGCTAGTCGAACAAAATGATAAGACTAGCAAGAGTTCAGTCATACATGATCAACCCTAGGATTTGTTAATCATGTTTACAGCCCGTAGGCAGACAATAAGTAAATGTGCATCGAGCTAACAGGTGCTCGTCGGCTAAACGCCTCAAAAGAATAAATTTACATATAAGTGGGTGAAACAAAAAGGAAAACCCACTCTTGGCCCGGGTTTCGTCTAGTTGTCACCATTGGGCTGGAAGCTTGGTAGATCCTCGGGAGCTGCTCCGAAATCTGGCCACACAAAACCAGCTGGGTCAAACCCCAGAAAGAGCAAGTGCCACAAAGGAGGCCACAAATAAGAACAAAAGCCAGCATATCAGAACATAAGAATAAAAGAAAGTACAAGTAGTAAAGTACACAGAGCGATAAACGACTAGGGATGTGAAACCATTCCGGGAGCCAGGTTACAATCTTTAAACCAAACAAGGATCGGGATTGTAACCCTTCGCCTGAATAGCTCACTGTCTCTACTCATTTATCGTTAAGATAAGTAAAACAAACATGCTCAGGAGATAGCAGGTACTGGGGCTAGACAAGACTTAGACAAGGCTGGACACCATCCATTCGCAATCGGCCAAGCAAGTACTACGGCTTACTACTTTAACTAACTAGGGTTATCACAAGCCTAATTACTAACAAGATGCAAGTGAGAAACTCCCAGTCCCAAGCCCTGCAGACCATCCAGTTATCCTTCCGCGGGTTGAGAGTTATAGTTGGGTACATCGCCCGGGAGACAAATGTACCCTTAGGTGACTTAGAAGGTGCAACACATGACAGTGTGCTGGAAATGTGCTCTACTCGTCGGCAAGCTACAAGTCCATTAAAGCGCCCAGATAACGAGATTGCCTGTGACTGGGAATTCTCCATGTTCTAGTTTGATCTAATCATTAGCCTAATCCAATTTAGCGCGAGTCCCTGGCCGTGGTACCCAGGAAGTCACGTCCTGGACATGATGCAAGACAAGACAAGTGGATTGTGCAAACAAGCAAGCAGGAACACCCACGGTGTCAAGGCAAGTCAAGTCAAGTTATCAAGTCAAGTCAAGTCAAGAGTGCGCCGCCACGGGCCACTATCAAGTTATCAAGGTAAATCATGTCAGGGTACTTGTCAGGGGTGCGCCACGACGGGCCACTATCAAGTCAGGTTGGTCGTGTCAGGAGTGCACCACTACGGGTCACTGTCATGTTATACTAGTTCCTTGTCATACCATGCTGTGTACAATAGTTATTCCAAACATATTAAGCAAAATCAAGTTCATGCCAAAAAGGCGTAAGGATATAAAATGGGCGTAAAATACCTAATAAAATACTAATATAAAATAGGACTATAGAAGAGCCAAGATCAAGAAATAACAAATTCATCATAGACAAGTAGGTTGTGCAGGGTATATACTGCGCAGGGTGCCAAGTGCGCAGGGGCAGATGGCGCACAGATGGATTGCGCAGAAGGTAGACTGCGCAGGAGTAAACTGCGCAGGAGTTGGTTGCGCAGAGATGGATTGCGCAATGGTCGATTGCGCATGGGTTACTTTGTGCATGGCTGGCTTGCGCATGGCTGGCCTGCGCCAGCGCAATCCAGCGCAGCGCAAAGCACTGGCCAAGGATCTTGCGCAAATGGCCATGCGCTAAAGAGCACAGGTCAGGGTGCACAAATGGCCTTGCACTAAAGAGCGCAGGCCAGGGAATAGTGCGCAATCGGCCAGGTGCTAAAAAGCAGTGGCCGAGAGCTCCACCATGGCTGAACTCTCAAGAACACCAAGTTCAAATCTTCACAACTTAGCCAAATCAAAACCAAATTTAGATTTTCAAAGTTCTAACTTGAGTAAAATTGAATTCTCTTCCACATGGAAGTATCAAAACAAGCTAAAATCAAAGTTTAATAGATCAAACCAAGGAATTCCGAAAATAACTAAAACTTAGATCTAGAACAATGGAGACTCCAAATCACAAAATTCCAAGTTCTAATGTTGTTCTCCATGTCCTAATCTAGCTAATGAACAAATAAAATGTGGTGCTTATTTAATGGCAAGATGCACTTGCCTATAGGTGTGGGTGGAGGAAGAAGAAGAAGAAGAAGAAATTAATGAAGAAATTATGGAGGAGAGAGAAGTAGGTGGGTTATAATGAGGGTGTTGTGGTGGAATGGAGGTGGAGTGTAGGCTTAAGGTGTTCCATCCATGATGAACCAAACTAAACCAACTTTCACAAAATAAAACCAAGCCATGGTCCAAACCCATTTACGAGAAACCAAAATCCACAAGTCGAGAAAATAAAATACGTGCCAAAAATCAAATACGAGCATAAATACGAAATACAGGAAATGGGGGTGACAGGATGACCAGACCATCAGGAGTAATAAGAACCACTCCGACTCCTGCGATGATCTCGCCCTTGGGTCCTGTTCTTGAAGCACTGCCAAACAGGATTATCTAAGACTGTATTGGGCTCCAGGACTTCATCCGGGATATCTTTGTAGAGTTTCGAAGTCTCCGGTACATGAAGTTCCGCCAAGAAATCGACTAATGCTTGTTCTTTAATTACCTTTTGTGGGATAAAGACCATGTAATAAGGAGTAAAAAGTATAGCACATGTGGCTAACAACGAGTTTAGGGCCCCTGACTTGCTCATAAGGACTCTGAGGGGATAGACTCGAGAGATGACATGGATTGTCTGTCCAGCCACATAATGGCACGTCTTTTGAATGACAAAGAGTAGAGCGAGATAATCCTTCTCCACAGGATTATATCGATGTTCGGCACCAATCATGGTCCTGCTAAGATATTAGATTGCCTGTTCGTGGCCTTCGTTGTTTCTCTGGACTAGCAAAGCACCAAGAGAATGGTCCATAGCTCGAACGTATAGCAGAAAGTGCCCCCCCACGACTGGTGCCACCAGTACTATAGGACTAGTAAGTTACTTCTTGATGTTGTCGAACGTGCGCTAGCATTCTTCGGTCCAGACATATGAAACCCCTTTCTTCATCAGTTTGGTGAATGGTTGGCAGCAACCAGAGAGATTTGCTATGAATCTTCTGATGTATGCTAAGCGTCCTTGTAGGCCTCGAAGTTCAAGAAAATTCTTGGGGGAAGCCATATCCAAGATTGCCTTAATCTTCTCAGTGTCAATATGAATACCCTTGGCCGTGACGATGAAGCCCAAGAACATGCCACTGGAAACCCCCAGGAAAGACTTGGTTGGGTTCATCTTTAGTCGGTGTGCCCGCATTAAGTCGAACAATGTCCTCAAGTCATCCAAATGGCTGGATTTCCTTCTGCTTTTAACGACAATGTCATTAACATAATATTCTGATATTTTTTGGAGGTGTTTGCGGAATATGGTAGTCATAGCCCACTGGTATATTGCTCACGCATTCTTTAACCCGAAGGGCATCACTGTGTAACAGTAGATACCTTCTGGAGTGCAGAATGAAGTATGCTTTTCATCCTCAGGGAACATCTTGATCTGGTTGTAGCCTGAGAACCCGTCCATGAAGGATACGCTCGAAGCCACAAGTGTTGTCAATCATCACATCGGTAATAGGGTGGGGAAATTCATCTTTTGGACAGGCCGAGTTGAGATCCATGATGTCTATGGAGATCCGAATCTTTCTGTTCTTCTTAGTCACTGGGACAATGTTGGCCACCCGATCTGGATGTTTCTTCTCACGAATGAAGCCACTCTCTATGAGTTTGTCGACTTCTTTCTCGATAACATCTATGATATTGGGGCAGAAATGACGCTGTTGCTGTTTGACAGGCTTAGCATCGGGCAAGATGTTGAGACGGTGCATGGCGACTTGCGGGTCTAAACCCGGCATGTCCTCATAGCTCCAAGTAAAGACATCGATGTACTCTTGGATAAGTTGTATCATGGACTCTCTATCTTTTTCGGTCAAGCTTTTGCTGATAAAGATGGGTTTAGGTGAAGCCTCATCTTCTAGTTTGACTTAGGCGATCTCATCTTACGTAGGAGGTTCTCGCCGTTCGAAGCACCATTCCTATTGGGATCCTAGGCATTGAGCACATGGTTCATCTTTAAAAAATTTAAGCATCTGTTCTTCATCTTCGAGTGGAGGATCTGCAGGAACCATATTGATGGACAATATCTGTTTGAAGGCTTGGCCGATACTGGTATCAGAGTTCCATGTTGAGGAATCAGAGGAGTGTGAATGCATCATAGCCTCCGGCTCTGAGCTTTCCGAAGTTGTTGTGGGTGTAACATAACCCAACCCTCGACGGGTGCGCTGATAGTAAATTTGAGACTTTCCCTTTGGAGCACGAAGTCATAAGGGAAGGCATCGACATTTTCCATAGTTCAATCCTCTATCGCTATTCAAGTCGTAACCGATCTTCTAAATAAGGTGTTTAGCTTGAGCAGTATAATGGTATAGTTGCATCCTGTCGTTATCGGGTTCTGGTTCTGCCAGAGTTAGCCGCTTTGGGCGCTCCAATCGACCGAAGATGATGGCTTCCTCTTCTTCCCTTCTTGCTGGAGCCAGAAAGTAGGCATCTCGGGAAGAGATAACTTGGCTAGAAAGATTAGCAGTTGTCACTTGTGTTTGTAACACATATAGAGTGTTGTCTAAGAAATACTTAGTGTTCCAATATGTAAAAGAGTAATTCAAAGACAACTTTCTGTTAATGAAATGCAAAATTTTATCCCGAGGTATTACAACATCTGAAGAATGTGCCTCGGCATTGGCGCATATGTTGTATCCTAATTCCTCATTCGTGAGAACTAGGACTGCAGTGGAAGAAGGTAGAGGAGGCTTCCGCTTCAACTTGACTACCAAGGGGGCTGGAGTCGGAGGTTCATGTGATCTTGAGGCTGCCTTTGAAGCCATTCAGGAGAGCCTTATTTGCATAGGCTCCTGGCTAGCAGATGATACCATTGGGGGCAAACGGGTAGGAGTCTTTTCTCAAAGTTTGATGACAAGAGGAGCTGATATTTGGGGAGGCCTCCCCCTCAATCGAACCCTTAGTGGTTCTTCGGCCACAATTATGCTTTCTGATTCAGTATCTGCCTCGTCGTCGGCATCATTGGTATCATCATCCCATGGGACTGACTTGTACATATCAGCATCCGTGCAGTACACTTCGAGTCCTCAGAATGGGTCGATGTCAGAGAACTCGGTTTTGATAGTCCCGTCACTGGCCACATACATCATGCATTGATGGAGAGTAGAGGGTACGATCATGTATTCATGAATGCATGGTCGACCCAAAAGCATGTTGTAGTTTATATCAACATCGATAATGTAGCAAGTCACATCTGTCTGGAGATCCCCTATTTGGCATTTCAGACAAACCTTTCCCAGGGGCTCACTCTTTCCAGCGTTGAAGCCGCTGATTGTAGTGTTCGACGCGGTCAGCCGATGCATCATGATCCCCAAAGTTTGGAGTAAAGTCCGAGGGATGATGCTGAGATAAGAGCCATGGTCGATGTGGATGAGATCGACCTTAATGGCACCAACATACCCCATATAGTACAGGGGCCTATTGAGCCAGTTTTTCTTTAGTAACATGTCCTACTGAGTGAAGGTGAGGTTAGGAATCACTTTGACCATACTATGACAATGTGGGGACGCAGCAGGATCGTCCTTGGGTGATTGCACCTGGGTGAGGAAGTAGTCAACATTCTGTAAAGCTTTGCTGAGGGCAGTTCGAGTCTCTTTGGAGAGATGGAGGGGCTCGAAGAGTGATAGTCAAGACATAGTATTGGCAAGCTATGCCAATATGTTGAAGTTGTAGGGCTTGATCGGTCGTACTATCGAGTCTTTTCTCAGTAGTTTGTCAAAACAGACCTCCTTCTACTTCTGCTTATCTACTACATGAGGTTGGGATGGTCCTGCTTCTGATGCATCAGATATTGTAGCAACGGGTGGAGGTACTTCGTCTTCCACAGCCTGATGCTCCTCCCACTGGTGAGCCGAGCGAGTGGTAACCCACTACCAAAATACACTCAATTAGCGACGGATATTTAGCGACAAATTTTTTTTGTCGGTGTTAGCGACAGTTTCGTTGGCCGCTCAGTGACTGATTACCGACTACACGCCTTTGCCATTTTTATTTTAATTTTAGGGAGAGGAAAGGTCGCACATCCGTCGCTAGACTGTCGGTGTTATAGCGACGGATCCCCTGTCGTCGCTACGTAGTCGATTATTTGGCGGGAATTGTGTAGAGAATTGGCGGGACATATCTTCGACTACGTAGCGACGGATATTCAGTCGGATAATCAATAATAGCGACTACTTGGCGACGGATTACGAGCAGTCGCTATTCCGTCGCTAAATTTACGTTCCAGACTTAAATGAAAAGGCGGGGGAAACTTTTAGCATTCCCCCCAAATTCAATCTCTCCTCTCTCTCTCTCTCTCTCGTACGGCTTCGGTGAACGGCGACGGCGTCCTCTCCTCTCTCTCTCTCGAAGGTAATCCCCTCTCTCTCTCCCTCTCTCTCTCTCTCTGTGTCGCGGTGTCGACGTAGGGGCAGCGGGGGCGGCGGGCTTGGGGACATTCGGGCTTGGGCGGGGGCGTCGGGGGCTAGGTGGCTGGCTTGGGGCGGGGGCGTCGGGGCCTGGGCGGGGGGCTTGGGGCGGGGGCGTCGGGGGCTGGGCGGCGGGCTTGGGGCGGGGGCGTCGGGGGCTGGGCGGCGGGCTTGGGGCGGGGGCGTCGGGGGCTGGACGGCGGGCTTAGGGTGGGGGCGGCGGGGGCTGGGCGACGGGCTTGGGGCGGCGGGCTTTGGTCGGGGGCGGCGGGGGGCTTTGCTTATCAAATTCATCTGAGTTTATATATTAGCTAAATAATATGTTATCCATATTGGGTGTTATCCATTAGTTTGGTGGTGTTTGGATTAGTAAATGTGAATATGGAGTTTGGGTTCATGGTGTATATGTTCACTGTGTCAAGGACAGTGCGAGTTCTTCATCTGCATAAGTCAGTGTTTGGGTTCCTGGTCTATACATCTAACTATGATATACATATATATGTGTATGTGTGCTTTAGAGAGTGAGGAATGAAAGGCAGGCCTACCATGCCTATTAGCATGCAGGACGGCTTGGGGTGTAATGTGTGATTGTAGACATGGTAGGAATTATAGGTAATTAATGCTAGTGTGACTAGACTAAGGTAGTGCTTGCTAGATAATAAGGACACTCTAGTATCCTAACCAAGTTAATTTTAGACTAAATATTTAGGATATAGCTCCCATATCCTAGAAGTGGACTCTTGCAATTTAGAAATAGATAGATTGACTCAGTTTGGTATCGGTATCGTACTATCGGTATCGGTATCGCACTATCGGTCAAGGTTCACAATATCGGTATCGGAATCGGTTTCGGTCTATTCCTATGGGTATTGGTATCGGCGATATCGGTAGTATCGGCGGTATCGTATCGGAGTATCGGACTTTGGTATCGGAAAACAAATAATTATTAATAAATTATTTACATTTAAAAACATATATTTTATACATTTAGGCATAATTTTAAGTATTTTAGCATTATTTCTTAGTAGTTTTGAAATTATATAAAATAGTAGTCACCCTTACCGATTCGTTTTGCCGAATTGACCGGGACAAAGACCCCCATAGTCGGTATCGGTCAATATTTGGTATCGGTCGGTATCGGATCGGAACATGCCAAACCGTATCGGTATTGGCCGTATCGGGTCGGTATCGGCCGATACTTTAAACCATGCTATCGGTATCGAACTATCGGTATCGGTATCGGTATCGCACTATCGGTATCGGTATCGCACTATCGGTATCGAACTATCGGTATCGGTATCGCACTATCGGTATCGGTATCGGTATCGCACTATCGGTATCGAACTATTAGTAACAACTGTATTTAGATTTTTCTCTTCTCGAGCTAGAATACTAGCGGATCCACTAGTTACATGATTATATACTAATTCTGTTTAGTTTGTCTTACTATACAGATTTTTACATCTAATCTGTGATGGATCGTTATTTCGTTGATCGTACATGGATGTACAAACGACAACACGAGAGCAGAATAGGTGTGAGTGACGATTTTCAGGCAGGCGTGGAAGTGTTTCTTAAGTATGCCATGAGCAAAGCTCAGTTTATGGATGGTAACAAAATCAAGTGTCCATGTCATAATTGTCGCAATAGACGTTACGAAGAAGTGGTGAGTGTAAGAGATCATTTGACCCGTAAGGGTTTCGTACGTGATTACGGCCTGTGGTCATCGCAAGGTGAACTATATGCCGAAAGACAGGTTGCGAATGCTGCTACTTATGCTTTTGATGATAATGCTGCAGCGGATTTTGTCGTCGATGACGACGAATGCTCCGTTGATTATGGAGACGTGCAGAACCGTGCACGAGATATGGTGTACGACGCGGCAGGGCCAAATTTTGATCCGGATGATCCTAATCCCGAGGCGAAGGAGTTCTATGATATGTTTCAGGATGCTGAAACTTCTTTATATCCTGGTTGTGATCCACATTCTGTACTGTCAGTGACGATGCGGTTGTTGAACATAATGTCCGATTTTAACTTGCCACAAACTTGCTATGATCGGATTACACAACTAATGAAGGAGGTGTTACCGAAGGAATCAAAAGAGCTTCCAAAAAACTTCTATAAGTCGAAGATGATGGTCCGACAACTGGGACTGGGGTACGACAAGATAGATTGTTGTCGCAACGGATGCATGTTGTACTACAAGGAGAACGAGGATGTAGAAAGTTGCCGCTTCTGTAATGCGGATCATTACAAGAAAGTCAGGGGAAAAGGAAAGTCAACTAGAAAACGACGTCCTTACAAGTATATGCATTACTTGTCGATCATGAAGCGCTTGCAGAGGATGTATATGTCTCAGAATACAGCAGAACACATGACATGGCACAACGAAGAACGCACAAAGGACGATGGAGAATTGTCACATCCTTCGGATGGAGAGGCGTGGAAATATTTTGATTTTCGCCATCCAGATTTTGCTGCAGAGCCCAGAAATGTACGCATGGGGCTATGTTCTGATGGATTCGCCCCTTTCGGGCAGTCGGGATCTCAATACTCCTGCTGGCCGGTCATTCTGACCCCTTACAATCTACCACCATGGATGTGTATGAAGAATCCTTATATGTTCTTGACAGCTATCATACCGGGTCCCAAAAATTCGACAAAGAATATCGATATATATTTACAGCCGTTGGTGGATGAGCTAAAACAACTGTGGGAGATCGGCGTCACGACGTATGATATTTCCAAGAAATAGAACTTTCAGATGAGAGCTTCACTGATGTGGACAATCAATGATTTTCCCGCATACAGTATGCTGTCGGGATGGATTACTCACGGCACCCTGTCTTGTCCGATATGCATGCAAAATAGTAAGCGTTCTGCCTTAAGCATGGAGAAAAAACTTCTTTTTTTGATTGTCATCGTCAATTTCTGCCCGCGAGTCATCCTTAGAGAAAGAACAAGGACGCATTCAGAGCTGGAAAACAAGAATTTTCTCATCCTCCTGCCAGATTATCGGGATACGATATTTGGAAAGATGTAAAGGATTTTCCCACTGTAATGGAAGATCCATCGAACAATCGTGTCGATGGGTTCGGACAAACCCATAACTGGACCAAACGGAGTATCTTCTGGGACTTGCCTTATTGGAAAGATAATCTTATAAGGCATAATCTTGATGTTATGCATATCGAAAAGAATGTGTTCGATAATGTGTTCAATACCGTTATGGACATTAAAGGAAGGACGAAGGACAATCCAAAAGCAAGACAAGACATTGCCGAGATATGCAAGCGTCCTTATCTGAACTTGATACAAAGGGGAGCTGCTGGACAATTAAGTAAGCCGATAGCACAATACACATTGAGCAAGGAAGATAGATTAATAATCTGCAAGTGGATATCTACTTTAAGATTTCTCGACGGCTATGTGTCGAATTTGTCTAGATGCGTTGACCTCAATGAACGCAAGCTAACGGGAATGAAGAGTCACGACTGCCACGTGTTTATGGAAAGATTACTGCCCATTGCTTTGAAAGAGTTTTTGCCTTCTGCTGTATGGGTTCCGTTGGCCGAACTATCAATATTTTTTAGGGATATTTGTTCAACTAAGTTGACTGTACAACACATGGTTGAACTTGAGGAGAAGATTATCTTAACAATTTGCAAGTTGGAGAAAATATTTCCTCCTGGCTTCTTCGACAGCATGGAGCATCTACCGATTCATCTAGCATACGAAGCCCGTGTCGGTACATCTGTTCATTATCGATGGATGTACCCATTTGAAAGGTACATAAATATCGATATAATTTAAGCTGAATTTCCATTTATTTTAAAATTATTTCTTAATTCTCAAGATAATTTGTCTCTCTAGATACCTACACCATCTAAAGAAGAAAGTTGGCAACAAAGCTCATATAGAGGCTTCGATATGCGAAGCATATCTTATCGAAGAGGTTTCAAACTTCTGCTCCATTTATTTTGATACTCATGTTAAAACAAATCGAAATAGACCTCAAAGGAATGACGAGGACGTTGAGGATGGAGGAAGATTCAATGTAAGGGAAAAGCCTGTTGGGGCTAGTAAAAGACGGTGGTTGACAGACGACGAGTATGATGCCGCTCACCGATATGTCTTGTTAAACTGTGACATACAAGAAGTGAAAGATTTGGAGAAGTAAGTCAGTACACTTGCACTCGTTATAATCTCGAATTTGATGAAGTAAGTGACTACACTTATATATTCTTATTTTCTCTAATAGTATATTTAGAGATGAAATCAAAATGAGGAGACCCGATATTACCGATGAGGGACTTCAAAGAGAGGTTGATTGAACATTTTCGTCATGGTTTCGCAAATACGTAAGTAACTGTGATTATAATTGAGATTATTAATATATAATCTGAAACATTTAAATTATAAATATTTGTTTACAGGTTTTATTACCTGAAACAACACTCACTCATGAGAGTGTTTGTTATCTGGCACTGGGACCGAAAAAGCAAATAAAGACTTGGCCAGGCTATGTCGTTAATGGCTTCAGGTTTAAGTCAACTCAGAATGCTATAAATGTCGAATTTATCAATGACGGCATCAATACCAAGGATTCCGGTGTTTGCATAAGAGGCACCGTCTATGACGACGAGCCGGACTTTGACTATTATGGAGTGCTTCAGGATATTATAGATTTACAATATACTGGCCCATATGATATGCATATTGTGATGTTCAAATGTGAGTGGTTCGATACGACACCAAATATCGGTTGGAGAATCGATAAACAATTTGGATTCGTCGATATAAATCATCGCAGAAGATATAGAGGGTCCGATACATTTGCGATAGCAAATCAGGCTGTTCAAGTCTACTATACAAGCTACCCAAGGCGTCGTAGAGATCGACTTGACTGGTGGACAGTATGCAAGATTAAATATAAAAATATATTCAACGTTGGAGACCCAGCATACCAAGAGGACCAGATCGAAAAGTCCCAATACTTGGGACAACACTCAGATACAATGGATGTTGAAGATATTGTTGAGGAAAATAGAGGGGAGGAAGAGGTTGATACACAAGACTTAGCTATCAACCAGGGGAGAAAGAGGCATCTTGTCCCAAATTTTGAGGTAGAAGAAGAAGAAGAAGAAGAAAAGAAGAAGAAGAAGAAGAAGAAGAAGAAGAAGTAGAAGAAGAAGAAGAAGAAGAAGAATTTGATGGGGATGAGGATACAGATGAAATCGACGATGAAGATAAGGATGAGGATGAGGCGGATGATGATGAAGACGAGGCCGAGGATGAGAACGAAGACGATGATTAGGTTAAATATTGTTGTATATTAAAAACACTTCCAATTACGTGAATTAAGTTTGACCTCATAAAAGCAATTACGTGAATTCATGTTTTTTTCATAAGATTATTTACTTATTGCAGATGGCACTCCTAGTCTTTTTTATCGCGGCGGCACTCGTCTCCCTACTGGTGGTATGTATATTTTAGTTTAGTTTTTTATATCCATTTACACTTTTATATTGTTAATTATGTTTATGTGTTCTATTTACAGGTCATGATGGCTGGCCGTGGTCGTGGTGCTGGTCGTGGTGGTGGTGGTGGTGGTGGTGCGGGTCGTGGTCGTGGTCGTACTGGTGCTGGTGATCGTAGTCGCATTCAAAGTTCCCGGGATGTGACCCCATCGAGCGAGCCCGACCAGGAGAGTACCCCGGGCATAGACGCATCACGCCCTCGATCGACCACTTCATCGAGGCATCAGTCCGGATCTGCTAGCGGATCCGATCCGCTATCGGAACCACCAGCAGCGGATCCACCAGGGGATGCCCCAGTTACTGCACAGTGGGCCCCGGAGTACCCCCATACTCGGTTCCATCCGGTTACTGGGGAGTACATACGCGGACCCACGGATCCTCCGACGGCACCAGAGAGGCCGAGAGGCGAGTTCCGACGAGAGCTATGGCCCGCAGGGACCTCGTAAGTAAATTTAAGTTAATTTATTAAATTTCTTTCATTTATTCAAGTTAATAATCCAGTCGTTTCTTCTTTGTAGGTTTTTTCTGTTTAATCTTGGCAGGGCCCTTGGAGAAATTATCAGGGCTAACTTCCACGGTCCCTACCTCAACTTTTCGTCGGTGCCCCCAAACGTGCAGTACGTCCGGCTCGACGAGTTGAGGGTATATATCTATATCTTTTGGTTAAGTCTATGTGATTCTTTAATCAACCATTTTTTAAATTATGTGATAATTGATTTTCTGTGTTAGATAACGTACTGGTGGACCCCCATCGCGAGGAGGGGATCCGCAGGACCTACAAAAGCGCTTGCTCGAAGAAGATACGAGATATGATTCATGACCTAAAAATGGGGCATACGAGGCCGAATTGGATCCGGCAGGAGTATTATGAGGACCTCTTAGGCATGATGGATACCCCTGCGTACAAGGA
Organism: Iris pallida; assembly: GCA_029216955.1. Lineage (NCBI taxonomy): Eukaryota > Viridiplantae > Streptophyta > Magnoliopsida > Asparagales > Iridaceae > Iris > Iris pallida. The sequence continues at coordinate 6,910,734 of JANAVB010034420.1, forward strand.
GAAATCGGAGAAGACGAAGGTGAACCGATCTGCCGCGGGCCTTCATACGGGGGGATCAAGGTCCCACGCAGTGACACTTGCAGATCTGGTGAGCAACCGTAAATTTATTTCACTATCGAATTAGTTATTATTAATTAAAGGAGTTAATTAGTTTCTACAGAAATTTTGTATGCAGGCCCAACGGGCGGTGAAGGAGGAAAGGGCGCCAGAATCGGTCACCATGCACGACGTGTTCCAGCATACGCACAAAAGATGGAAGGACGGGAGCTTCGTCGATGAGAAGGCCAAGGAGACTGTTGTAAGTACTTATGTTTATGAGATTAACGTTAGAATTAAAAGTATTCGGACTATAACTTAGGTAAACTTACGATTCACACTTAACTTAGTGAAATATAGGATTTAGATTACAACTTAGGTAAATCTTATAATATAAACACATTCATTTGATAGGCTGCGTATCGTGAGGCCCTTAGTCGGGCTCAGTTAACTGACACCGAGGATGTCGGTGAAACGACGCCCTTCCGGACGACCTCTTCTTTGGCCACTCGGAACGACTTGTTCGTAGATACGATCGGCGGCTTTAAGAAAGGGTTCCTGTACGGATTCGGCTCCCTAGGGCCATTGCATATGGCGACACAGAGATTTCTACCGACACCGCCTCCTTCCGTGGCCCGGGCAGACGATGATGTTAGGTCGCAGCTTACGCAGCTGCACGAGGCGGTATCGTCCTTGCGGGAGCAATTTGCCACGTACTTTTCGTCTGTGTCTGCTGCTGCCGGTCTGTCTGCTGCTGCCGGTACGTCTGCTGATGGTGCTCGTCCGTCTTCTACTGGTCCGTCGACTGCAGGTGTCGGTCCGTCTTCCGTGGGCCATCTTTCTTTCAACCCTGATGCCCCTGTGGTACCGCCTACGACTGTGACGGCACTCCTGGATCTCATGTCCGCAGAGCAGCTACGCCGACTTCCGAGCAGTGTCTACGACGCCTTGCCTCCGTACCTTGTGGAAGGGTATATTCGTCGGTCGCATACGGGAACGGACAATCGACCTCCTCCTTCTTAAAATATTGTATTAAGAAAATTTGGATTATTTGTGAGAGCTTTGAACTAATTGTGCTATAATCGGCTTATAGCACCGGATGTTATGTTACTCTTTAGGATAATTGATATTTATTCTCTATTAATTTGGTTTGGTCTGTGATTCTTGGATAATTGGTGTACATTAAATTCGTATGTGCATATTTGGTCTATGTGATTCTTGGATAATTGGTGTGCATTATATATTTGGTCTGTGTGATTGTTGGATAATTGGTGTGCATTATATATTGGTTTGGTTTATGCATATATTTGTGAACAGGGAAAGTGCTGTAATTTTTTTCCCAAAAAACTCAGTTAGCGACGGACTAGTGACCGTTTAGCGACGGATAATCCCAGTTGCCGATGGTTTGTCGACGGATTAGCCGTCGCTATCTGGAGTTTTTAAAGTGTTCCAGGTAGCGACGGATGATCAACGGATTATCCGTCGACAAGGTTCTGGTGGTATAAACTTCGACGGAATAGCGACGGACAATCCGTCGCCAGGGCGACTGATAATCAGCCGCTAAGCAGTCGCTCTATCTAGCGACCGCTTAGCGACGGACAATCCGTCGACATGGTTCTGGAAATGCATGACATTTTCAGAATCATGACGACGGATAATCAGTCAGCAATCCGTCGCTGTGGCGACGTGGTCGCGACGGATTAGCGACTACTCTTCCGTCGCCATGGTGCTAGAAATGCCAAGCATTTCCAGAACCTGATCGACGGATAGTCCGTCAGAACGCCGTCGCTAATCCGTCGTTAGTTACCGACGAATACCGACGGATTAGCGACGGAACGATACGATCTGATACGCTGTTACGACGGGTTACCGACGGAATTTTATGTCGCTATTATCTACACAGTTCAGTACTTAATAGTTGAAATGGACGACAGTCCGTCGAAAATGCGTCGCTAATGCTTCGTATTATGACGTCGACAATCCGTCGCTATTCCGTCATGTGACGACAACTTAGCGACGGACCGTTATTAGCGACGAGCTGATTGCCGACGGATTTTTTTGGCTAAAATCTGTCGGTTATCGGTCGCTAATAGTAATTACCGTCGATTTAGCGACGGATGTGGCCGTCGCTAAAACGATAAATTTTGGTAGTGACCAGGGTGCTATCATTCGATGTAGAAACCACGCGACATGACTTGACTTTCTTCCCTTTGACAGACCGTTCTGCAGGCATCATCATGTCTTGGGCGAGATCAGGGTGGATCCATATAACTTCGCCTCGTGGCACTGTAAATGGGATGAGGCCTTGATCATTATCATGGTCTAGTAGAAGATTGACTACTTCCACTGTTGTCCTCGGGATACGGACGACACCATCTTGAGCCTCTGTTCTTGGAAAACTTTCGAACTGGAGGGTGACCATATTGGTAGTGACGGTCTTTTCCTCATAGTCGAGTGAGATGACCTTGGCATCGATGAGGCGTTGGATCTGCCTATTCAACACATAACAATCGCTTGTTAAATGGTGAACATACTAGTGGTAGTGGCAGTATTTCGGATTGTCTACCTTTTCTACTTCATTAGGGTACTTTGGAGGCGGGAGTTGAAGCTTGCCACCCTTTGTCAACATATCGAAGAGTTCTAGTATGTCTTCGTCATTGAAAGAGTAGGTCTCTTTCGGCCTCGGTGCTTCAGCCGGCTTCTGGTTCATTGTCATTGAGCCTTTAGAGGTGTTGACGGCCATGGCTTGCTTCCCTTTACAGTCCTTGGGGATGGGGTTATTGCTAGATGAGCGCTTCACTTTGCCTTCGAGTGAGGGAAAACTCAATCCCAGCAGTTGCGTGTCCCGGGACTTTCTCTCGGCTGCATCAGCCTCGGTAATGAAGGGTGTCCACTCTACGCAAGGAGCACCGTGCCACAATTTAACTATAGGAGCATGTTCTTACGGCATAAATCCATGAGCATGGGTTCGGGTACACTAGGTGGTAGTCTCAAAGCTGCCTGGCATAAGTGCTCAATATAAGCACGTACAGGCTCTCTCCCTTTTTAGACAATGTCCATGAGTAGATGTCCATTCCTCCTTCATAGAATCGAGCGAGGAAGAGATGCTTCAAATCGTCAAACGATGAAATGCAATTGTCGAGGAGACTGTAAAACCATTCATAGGCCACCCCCTGTAATGCTCCTACGAATATGTTTGTGAGAAGAGCGTTGTCTTTTGGCAGATGACCTATTACCGAGGTAAAATACCTCAGGTATTGACGAGGAGATTCCTTTGCATTAAATGGCACAAGCGTCTGCGGCTTGTATTTGGGAGGATATACCACATTGTCCTACTCGGTAGGATATGGTTGCCGGATTCCCATCTTTTGGAGTGATTCTCGCTTTTATCTGGCTTTGTAGTGAGCGTACAATTCTTTAAGGGCTTCTTGCATGTCATTCAACATAGAAGGTCCTGTTGTTGATGGAGTAGATGGCAATGGCACCGCTTGACTCAAAATGGGAGGTGCATTAGACCGGTTGTTCGTTCTCGGGTCTTTGTTTACAAGAGCAGGGATATTGGATGTTAATTTCTTCTTGATCTCCAGGACTACGGAAGTCAAGGACTGCATAGTTTTGTTCAACATATTCATGCCACTTTCTAGGGCCTCTATACGTTTCTGATGACTGGATCCTTCGCTGCCTTTCGTGTTTTCACCTTCGGCCATAAAAACGGACATCATGTGTGGATAGATAGAAGGGACGGTGGATCTTTCATTCTCGGGTTCAGACGCCTGAGCCCCATCATCTTGAGGGTAAACAAGTAGACTGTGATCATCCTCGGACTCATTACAGTTGCTACCCCCAGGTTTTTGGCTGCTTGTGCCTACGTAGGCATCTGTGTCAGACAATTCTTCATTGATTTGGAACGAGGGATTGTCATGAATGGTCACGGGTTTGCTACCCCCAACTAATTTTGCAGCTTAAGCCACATCTCCTTGCGACAGGGATCCAGATTTAGCGCACGTGTGTTGGAACACACCCGTACTGGGCACCGTCGTCTTGCTACCCCCAGGTCGACCCTTGGATTTATTGGCCGAAGCCGGAGGATTCTTGGAAAGCTTCTTGAGAGAGGGAGAACCCCGCACCGCATTGCATGAAGCAACAGGGAGTTCACCTTCTTCTTCACTCGACGATCCTTCGTCGGGTCTCTGATGTATAGACGCCATCGGTCGTAGTCTTTGGAAGACGGACTGCCTCTTCAGTGGCGATGCGGCTGTTTGGCAACAGCAACAGTTTATGGTGATCTTACTGCAGTTGTGCCTTGGTTTAGACATGCCCTGCGCCATGGACTCCTCCCTCGCTTTACGCTTGTGGGAAATCATCTTGCGTAGATCCGAGGTCTTCGCTTCCATACTCTTTTCGTACGTGCAGGGAAGCTATACGCAAGAATAAGGATGTGAAGGTAGCTTCTTTCTTCTCAGTTCCTGTGCGTGAGATACGCTTAGGTACTGATTAGAGAGTTTCTGAAGAGGCAAACTCACCCCATGCTTACAGCAGCGCTGCTCGCACGAGTTTATCTCCATAGAGTGTACCCCTGGCTTAACTCGTGCGTATGAGCGCTCAAGCGACAACGTGGTTTTACCGATCGATTCATCAAAGCACTCAAACTAGTTTTGTGTAGCTTTCCATCAGCTGTTGGCATAGCACATTGATCGTGCAAGGTGCGTGATGCCTTGGATTTCTTCCTACTACCCCTAGAAGGTGCATAGTATTCAGATTTCAACTGAGTGGTCGGCATAGCACTTTGGTCGCACATGGCACTGTTTGCCTTGACAAAAGGTTATGCAAACTTTTTGTATATTAAACGTGTAAAAGAGTACAATCGATTCCTAAACAGGAGATCTCAGTACAAAAATTCTGGAGAAGTGTGATGGTGGAGATCGAGCACTGCATCGACTTCTTTACTCCATTGAGGATCTGATAACGAGTTGTACTTGCTCTGACTTTCCAGTGCTTATGATTGGAACACTGGGTTACTAATCAAGAGGACGTCGAAGTTACTGAAGCTTTCGAAGCCTCTTCATCGGAGGAAGACTTCTTCTATTTATAGGCGAGCACATATACGATGTGCATAAGGATTGTGTATGAATACTGCACGTGGAGATATGAGAGAATCTTAAGGCTGCACAGTGAGGGCTGCTGCTGACCTGACACGTGACGGACGCTGAGATTCTCTTTTATCAAGATCTTGGAGAGTTATCAACGTAACTGCATAAACGACACGTGACGTGCGTTTAACGTTGATTGGATGAACCCGAGTAGATTCTGTTCATATCCCTAAAGTTAGATTTTGTCCATATCTTAGGAGGCCATTGGTTTAAACAAACCGATTGGATGTGGCTCTCGTTCATAGAAGCAAACTCTGTCCTAATCTTTAGGAGTGGTGGTTTAAACAAACCAATAGGATATTGCTCTTATCAACAGAATCAAACTCTTTTCTTCATCTTAAGAGCGGTAGTTTAAACAAACCGATTGGGTAATATTTGAAAAGATATAGGTACCAGACTAGCTACGTGGAACAATGTTATCTCGTAGGACTGCGTATCTGTACGAGTTGCGCTTTTGGTGAGGCTTCGATGTCACTGCGCTTTTGGATGACGTGGAGATTGTGTTTCGAAGACAAAAGAGTCACTGCACTTTTGGGTGACGAGGACACTGTGTTTCAAGCAACGGAGTCACTGTGCTTTAGGGCGACGAGTAAACTATGCTTCGAAGATGATGGAGTCACTACACTTTTGGGCGACGAGGGGACTGAGTTCCGAAGATAACCAAGTCACTCGCTTTAGGCAACGAGGAGGCTACTTCAGACAACGTAGTCTATGTGCTTTAGGGCGACGAGTAGATTGTGTTTCGAAGATGACGGAGTCACTGCACTTTTGGGCGACGAGGAGACTCTATTTCGAAGACAACCAAGTCACTGCACTTTAGGTGACGAGGAGACCGATTCAGGCAACAAAGTCTCCCGAAGGAGCCTATTGAATGGGCTACGCTTCTGGGTTGAAACAAGGGCAATGCGCTTTTGTTTGAACTGAAGGCGTTGCACTTCTGGTAGAACCGAAGTGGCTTCATTTTTGAGTTTAAGGAAATGGCTGTGCTTCAGAGTCGAAGGAAATGGCTGTGCTTCTAGGTTAAAGGAGCCAGTTTTTGTCAAAGTCATCAATTAATGACTGCTCTGTAGAACCCTAGAGGGGGGTGTGAATAGGGTAATAAAATAATTATTGATAATTTAAAGCTATTTTACTGAGAGTAAAAGAGAAAGAGAGAAAATCAAACACTCGATGTATCCTGGTCTCCTTCCTAGATGTAATCCAGCCCCAGAACTCTCTCCGGCTTAAATCCACTATTTAAGTAAAAAGTTACACACGAGTTTGGATCCGAAGACTCGTCAACTTCTGCACAAGTTTGGATCCGAAGAACTCGCCAACTTCAACACAAGCTTTAATCCGAAGAACTTGCCAAACTTTTACACACGAGTTTCCTTACGAAGGCTCGTCAACTTCAACACAAAGAGAAAGGAGGTTTTTGATCTTCTACAACACTTGAAGATCGAAAATTAGAACTCTTTAATACTCTAGCACTTTTGGGTTGGATGACAAATGAAAGCTTTGGGTAGAGTAGTAATGGTGAGAGCTCTTGGTTGTTGAGAAAATTTGTGGCTTAAGTGGTTAGTCTTGAAGGAGAAGACACAATCACTTTTTATAAAGAACCAAAAGAACAAAGCATTTAATGCTCCAAAACTTAGTGCTGACGGAATACCGTCGGTATGGACCGGTATTCCGTCGGCATACCATTCTGAACAGTAACAGTAATAAATCTAGCCGTTGGGAGTATTTAATGCTAGCATCTTATCTATTCAAAAATCAAAATATTGAGATCGGAATACCGGCAGTATGCTGTGGTATACCGTCGGTACGCCGACTTTCTTCATAGAACATATTTCTGGCGCACAAAAGGTATACCATCGGTATACTGTAGTATGTCGTCGGTATGCCGAGTTTCGTCACAGAACATATTTCTTGCTCAGAAACGGTATACCGTTGGTACACTATTGTATACCATCGGCATGCCGAGTTTCGTCACAGAACATATTTCTTGCTCAGAAATGGTATACCGTCGGTACACTGTGGTATACCGTCGGTACACTGTGGTATACCGTCGGTGTGCCGAATTTCATCACAGAACATATTTCTTGTTCAGAAACGGTATACCGTTGGTACACTGCGGTATACCTTGGTATGCCGTTTCTGTAGACATTGATTTTTGAGTAAAAAGACAGAAGGAAGGCTTACGTTTTGTCATCCACCTTAGGTGTTACATGGAGGATCCTAGACCTTGTACAGACTCGAAATCTTAGACCATTTGAGAGCAGTCTTTGATTGTACGTTGGACTTCTCTTCAGTCTTGATTTGTAGGAGACTTCATCAGACTTCCATTTGAAGAGCAGCTTGAATAAAAGGATCTCTTAGCAGGCTTTTAGTGAATATATGTTCGTTGAAATATAGAGAAAACTAAACCACGAAGATGCCGTTAATGTTATCAAAATAAATGTGCCAACAATCTCCCCCATTTTGATAATTGACAAAAAACGGAAGATAGCATCTTTTAGGGGAGTAACTCCCCCGTAGGTAGATTACTCCCCCTCAATTCGTTTTCTTCCCTTTTGTTACTTAATCAAAGATGGAAAAAATATAGCAAAAATGTCAGAGTTGATACGAGAGCGGAAGATATAGCTAAACCATGCATATATTGAATGTCAGAGTTAAAGAGTACATGCAAGTAGAGCAGAAACCAACATAAGGCTCCCTATCGGGAGGAAAAGACAACCAACAAAAGATCCTCGAAGGATCACACAAAGCAACTAAATAGAACAAACACAACAAACAACGACACTAGTAACTGAAGGACTTCAAAAGACAAACTGGGAATAGACACCACAGATTATTGGACCAAACACGGAAGGAGGCCAGAAGCTACTGATCGGCTGGATCATCACCACCATCACCCGAAGTCCCGTGAAATGCACCAAAAGGATCAACACCATCGGGATACATGAACCCGTAGGCATTAGGGTCAGAGAATTGAGATCCTTGAAAGTGAGGATCCTGAAGATCGAAGTCGAGAAATGCATTGTGATCTTGAAGAGTCCGCTGAATGAAGTAGGGTTGGTCATGAAAGCGGCTCTGAATCAGATTGCCAAGACCACGGGTATTGGTCCTCATCTGCTCCTCCGCCTGAGCCATGCGCATATCAAAGTGTTGCTAGGTCAGAGGCATGAATCGGGCAAAGGAAGGAGGATCAGATGGTGCTACGGCAGATGGAGTAGGTTGTGGCTCCTGAGAGGCTAAAGCACGAGAGGATGAAGCACCAGATACAGAGCAGGATACGGCCAGGAAGGAAGGAATACCGTCTGACTGGCAAAGAAAGAGGTCGACTCCCTTAGCCTCAAGAATGAGAGTGATGAACATGCCATAGTTGAGGGCCTGTCTTCCCGATGAGTGGATGGATGAGAAGGCATTCAGCAGAGTTTTAGCGAAGGACCAAGCCTTCTTTGAGTACAAGTAGTACATGCAGACCAGAGCATCGTTGGTGACGGCATCGTAGTTGCGAGATTTAGGATACAGGGTATGGTAAATGATGCGATGCAGCTCATAGTAGAAGGGTTCCAGCTGCTTAGAGAGGGCCGGAATGGCTGGAGGGTTAGGTCCCTTGCAGATGATAGCACAGAACTCGTCGGAGGATACTTCAGCGGTAGGATATAGACCGACCAAAGTCGGGAGTGCATCCCCGCAATTATGGATCTCAAGAATCTCTGTAATATCGCGGGCAGTGAGATAAAAGTGACGGTCATTGACAAGAGTCTCAAGAGCGTTGTTGGCCAAGTTCGACACCAGATTGTAGTAGAAGTGTCTGACCACCGCCGGATAGATGGGAACTTGGCGACGGAGAAGAGTGGAAAGGCTAGTGGTCTCAAAGAGAGAAAGATATCCGAAGAAGAGGTTCCAGTTGATTGCCTTCCCTTTGTAGATGGCATAGTCGGCCAAGTAGTGGAACCAGGCATCGGCAGCAAGATGGGATTTGAAGATCTTCAAATCGTAACCACCGTTAGGAAGAAGCACTAGTGTGAAGGGGTTGGAAGCGAAAGAGAAAGAGCGGGGGCGTTTGGCTTGGGCCATGTAGAGACGAGAAGTGGAGAGGAGGAAAATTGTTATGGAGGAAGAAAAAGAGGAGGAGGAAGAAAGGTTTTAAAGGGAGGAGAGAAGTGGTGAAGGGATGGATAATTAATAGGGGTTTTGAAAAGAGAGATGAGGGAGGAATTAATGGTGGGTTTTGAAAAGGCAAACATTAAATAAGAAGTGATGTGAGGGATGTTTTGAAAGAAGGGAGGAGTTGAAAAGATGTGTGAGAATTAAATGAAGTGGGGATATGATGGGATAGGAGGTTATGGGAATGATTTGGAAAAGGATATGGTGGGCCCCTCTTAGAAATAAGAAGTTGACTGTTTCAGTCTGCCGCAGACGGCACGCCGGCGGCATACTGGTGGATACCGACGGTATGTCGATTTTGTTCACAGAACATAATTCTGAAGAAAAATCGGTAGGTCGCCGGTATACCGCCGTGTGCCGTCGGTATGCCGCTCGAGTAATGAACTAGAACTCATGATTGATAATGCATAATTTTTGGCAAAAAAAAGCGAAACGATCCTCCGAGAGGGGCTTAATAAAGATGTCAGCTAATTGATAAGTAGTGTCAATAAAATCAAGATGAATATCCCCCTTTTGTTGATGGTCGCGAAGAAAATGGTCTCTAATCTCAATGTGATTCATGTGTGAGTGACAAATCAAATTTTTTGTGAGATTGATGGAGCCAGTGTTATCACATTTAATGGAAGTGCAATTAGAAGAAATACCATAATCTACAAGTGTTTGTGACATCCAAAGAATTTGTTCACAACAACATCCAACCGCTATATATTCGGCCTCAGTGGTGGAAAAAGCAATGGAGTTTTGTTTCTTGCTAAACCAGGATACCAAAGATTTTCCAAAGAATTGACATGTGCCACTAGTGCTTTTTCGGTCGATTTTGCATCCGGCAAAATTTGCATCCGAGTAGCCGATAAGCTCAAAGGATGAGGATTTCAGATACCAAAGACCCATGTTGATGGTGCCTTTGAGATACCGAAAAATGCGCTTAACGGCACATAAGTGAGATTCTTTTGGATTAGCTTGGTATCGTGCACAAAGACATACACTAAACATAATATCGGGATGGCTAGCAGTTAAATAGAGTAAGCTACCGATCATACCTCGATACTTACGAATGTCGACCGAGATGCCATCTTCATCATTATCAAGTTTTGTCCTTGTTGCCATAGGAGTTCTCATTGATTTGGAAGAGTCAAGTTCGAAACGTTTAAGAAGATCCTTTGTATATTTAGCTTGATTGATGAAGGTTCCTTTAGGACCTTGCTTGATTTATAGACCCAAGAAGAAGGATAGTTCTTCCATCATGCTCATTTCAAATTCGTCCTACATAACTTTAGCAAATTCTACGTATAGTGCATTGTTAGTGGAAACAAAGATAATATGATCAACATAAATTTGGACTAACAGAAGAGTGCCGTTAGGAGATTTAATAAAAAGTGTAGTGTCAACTTTACCTTTAAAAAAGTTGTTAGAAAGAAAAAAGGAACTAAGGCGCTCATACCAAGCATGAGGAGCATGTTTGAGGCCATAGAGGGCTTTGTGTAATTTGAAAACATGATGAGGAAATTGGAAATCTTCAAAGCTAGGAGGTTGCTTAACATAAACCTCCTCTTTAATAATAGCGTTCAAGAAAGCACTTTTAACGTCCATTTGAAAGTGTTTGAAGTCATCAAAGCAAGCAAAGGCACATAACATGCGTATGGACTCAAGACGAGCAACCGGAACATAGGTTTCATCGTAGTCAATGCCTTTCTCTTGGTTATAGTCTTGGGCAACCAATCGAGCTTTGTTACGAGTTACGAATCCATCTTCATTAATTTTATTATGAAACACCCACTTTGTTCCAATAATGGGGTGGTTGTGAGATTAAGGGACAAGTTCCCAAACCTTGTTTCGCTCAAATTGATTTAGCTCTTCTTGCATTGCTATCATCCAAAATTCATCATTAAAAGCATCACTAATATTTTAAGGCTCTATTTGAGAAATAAAAGCCACATTTGCACATAGATCACGAGTGGAGGATTTAGTGCTAACACGTGAAGAAGGATCACCAATTGTAAGCTCCTTGGGATGATGTGGGATAAATCTCCATTCTTTTGGGAGGTCCTTGTGAGTAATCTCTAATGATAGAGAATCTTCAATTGGAGGGGTCACTACTTCATTGTTTGATGAAGAGGGACGGAAGTCTCCAATAGAAGAGTTTTCCAAACCACAAGAGATGTCATCAACATCATCGGATGAGGAGGATATAGAAGAGTTAAGTTCATCAAAGGAGACATTAATTGACTCTTCGACAACAAGACTTCTTTTGTTAAAAACACGAAATCCTTTACTATTTATTGAGTAACCAAGAAAAATACCTTCATAGGCTTTTTCTTCAAATTTGCCTAGGTTATCTTTGGTATTCAAAATGAAACATTTACATCCAAAAACTTTAAAGTACTCAATAGAGGGAATTTTGTCAAACCAAAGCTCATATGGAGTCTTTTTAGAAATAGGTCTAATTAAGACCCTATTTATAACATGACATGCCGTGTTAACGGCTTCCGTCCAAAAATATTGGGGAAGCTTATATTGGTTTAACATAACCCGGGCCATATCACCAAGGGTTCTATTCTTTCTTTCCACAACACCATTTTGTTGTGGAGTTCGAAGGCAAGCAAAATCATGACCAAAACCATTCTTTTCACAAAATCTTTTAAAATCGGCATTGTCAAATTCTTCCCCATAATCACTTCTAATTTTGTTTATAGTAATGCCTTTCTCATTTTGAACGCATTTACAAAAAGCAACAAATTCATGAAAAGTCTCACTTTTATTTGCAAAAAAAATAACCCAAGTATATCTTAAAAAATTATCAACCAAAACAAAAGCATAAAGTTTACCTCCAAGACTAGCTACTCTACTAGGACCAAATAAATCCATATGAATGAGTTGAAGAGGTCTAGTAGTGCTTACTGAGTTGATGGATTTGAAGAAAGATTTGGTCAACTTACTCTTCTCACATCTTCACATACCATGTCCTTTTTGAAGGAAATACTTGGAAGCCCTCTTACAAGCTTTCTAGTGGCAAGTTGGGAGATGGTATCCATGTTGGCATGTCCAAGTCACATGTGCCATAGCCAACTTTTATCGTTCTTTGCAACTAGACACCTGTCATTGTTAGTACCTTCAACAAGATAAATGACATAAATATTATTTTCTCTAATGCCTTCATACACCGTAGATCCACTAGTGCTATCGGTGATAAAGCATTTGTGTTTAACAAACTTAATATCATAGCCATTATCCATAAGATGACTAATACTAAGAAGGTTGTGCTTGAGAATGGTAACAAGACAAACATTTTTAATACAAGGATAAGGAGGTGAGCAGATGTTACCATTTCCTATGATGTGGCCTTTGAGATTATTACCGACGGAGACGTGACCTTCTTTCTTCATCGACAGCGTTGCAAAAAGTAAAGCATCACCGGTCATGTGCCATGAGTAACCGCTATCGAGGATCCACTTACTTCTAGCATGTGAGGGAGGGTTCACCTACAACAAAAGTTGAAGATGAAGACTTAGGTACCCAAGAGCATTTGGGTCCTTGATTGTTAGTCTTAGGAACCCACTTAAATTTTTTCTTATCAACATGTTTTCTCATTTGACAATAATGAGAGGTTTGTCCAAGAAGACCACAATAGTTGCATATCATAGGTGTTATAGATTTAGAGGAGAAAGAGTAAGTATCATGAACATGCGTGTTGTAGTGTGAGAAGTTCTAACAAGAGAGTGAGTATTATGAACATGAGGAGCTCTAGTGTGTGGAGCTCTAACATGAGTGTTATGGTGATGATAATAAAAAGCATGATGCGATGTGTTCTTCTTTACAAAGGGTCCCTTTCTTGTGTGTATGATGTTAGAAAAGGATCTATGTGCAGTGTTCTCGTACGCATGATCATTGTGATTTGTGTTATGAGGTGTGTAGGTGGGTCTTGTGCGAACTGTGTTCTTATTTATTTGTTTCTTACCATGCTCAAGAAGATCATTATACTTAATAGACGTGGCATACTCTTTTTGATTAGCAGCAAGAGTCTTGTTTATAGCAAATACATAAGCATTTCTGAGGGATTGAATCTCAGCGTCATTTTTCTTAATGATGTCTTCAGATTCTACTAGCTTGAGTCTCAAGGACTCTACATCATCAGTGTCAGAGGCTGGAGTTTTTCCCTTTACATCCATAATGATGTTAGAGAGTATTTCTATTTCTATTTTGTATGCCTCAACCTCTTTTAGAGATTTCTTGTACTTATTTCTAACACCTTTGTGTTCCTCGTATAATTCAAGAATGGCATTTTCCAAATCATCATAAGAGAGAGTGTTCAAAGAGAGGTCATCGAGTACCTTATCGGTTGCCATGAGACAAACATTTGTATTGTGTTTGTATTCTTTGTCGTTGTCTGGATCGCTAGCGTCACTTTCACACCAAATACTGGTGTTGGCATATTTTTTGGAGGATGAGCCTCCTTTGTTGGACTTCTCGTATTTGCTAGAGTCCTTTCTTATCATGGGACAATCTCTCTTGATGTGTCCAGTTCTCTTGCATTGGTAGCAAGTAGGCTCTCCATCATTGTCCCGTCTAAATCAGTTGGTTTTGTTGAACTTGAGGAACTTTTGTAAGTGCTTGGTAGTGAGAGCTATTTCTTTATCATCATCTGAATCATCATCGTCGGAGCTATCCTTTGACTAGGACTTCGTAACCTTGAGGGCCATGGGCTTCTCCTTTTCTTTCGTCTTCTTCTTCTCCTTTTCTTTCATGGAAGATTCCTCTTGATCCTTCATGTCAAATTCATGGGTCATAAGCTTTTCCATGAGGGTTTCAAGGTTCATAGTAGTCAAATCGTTCCCTTCAATGATAGCGGTAGCTTTAGGATTCTATTCTTTGGTTAGTCCTCTGAGGATCTTTCTGATCTTTTAATGAGTAGGGTATTCCTTAACAAGAGAAGAAAGAGGGTTAATGATATCAACAAAATGAGTGAACATATAGGTAATAGACTTACCTTGTTTCATTTTAAAAGATTCACATTCTTGAGTAAGTTTGCTAATCTTTGACTCCTTTACTTGAGATGTTCCCTCGTGAGTGACTTCTAGCAATTTCCAAATATCATTTGAAGACTTACAAGTGGAGATTCTATTGAATTCATTGCTATCGAGAGCACAGTAGAGAGCGTTCATAGCCTTAGCATCTCGTCTAGCAAGATTCTTAGCATTCTTCGTGAGTTTATCCCTAAGGATGTCAAAAGCAATTTCCTCAATAACTCCGAAAGAAGTAGGGATACCATTTATCACACAATCCCATAAATCGAAATCTATGGACTTTAGATAAATGCTCATCCTAATTTTCTAATAGTTATAGTTGGTTCCACCAAATAGATGAGGCCTATTTGTGGAGTGTCCCTCATTATGAAATGAGATGGCACGAGGGTTAGTGGCCATGGATCACTCTCAGGTTGTGAGTCCAATTCAAGATAACAAAGCTCTGATACCAATTGTAGAACCCTAGAGGGGGGTGAATAGGGTAATAAAATAATTACTGATAATTTAAAGCTATTTTACTGAGAGTAAAAAAGAGAGAGAAAATTAAACACTCGATGTATCCTGGTCTCCTCCCTAGAGGCAATCCAGTCCCGGAACTCTCTCCTGCTTAAATCTACTATTTGAGTAAATAGTTACACACTAGTTTGGATCCGAAGACTCGTCAACTTCTACACGAGTTTGGATCCGAAGAACTCGCCATCTTCAACACGAGCTTTAATCCGAAGAACTCGCCAAATTCTACACACGAGTTTTCTTACGAAGGCTCGTCAACTTCAACACAAAGAGAAAGAAGGCTTTTGATCTTCTACAACACTTGAAGATCAAAAATTACAACTCTTTAATACTCTAGCACTTTTGGGTTGGATGACAAATGAAAGCTTTGGGTAGAGTAGTAATGGTAAGAGCTCTTGGTTGTTGAGAAAATTTATGGCTTATGTGGTTAGTCTAGAAGGAGAAGACACAATCACTTTTTATAGAGAACCAAGAGAATAAAGCATTTAATGCTCCAAAACTTAGTGCTGACGGAATACCATCGGTATGGACCGGCATTCCGTCGGCATACCGTTGTGAACAGTAATGGTAATAAATTTAGCCGTTAGGAGCATTTAATGCTAGCATCTTATCCATTCAAAAATCAAAATGTCGAGATCGGAATACCGACGGTATGCTGCGGTATACCATCGGTACGCCGACTTTCATCACAGAACTTATTTCTGGCTCACAAAAGGTATACCGTAGGTATACTGTAGTCTGCCGTCGGTATGCCGAGTTTTATCACAGAACATATTTCTTGCTCAGAAACGGTATACCGTCGGTACACTATGGTATACCGTCGACATGCCGAGTTTTGTCACAGAATATATTTCTTGCTCAGAAATGGCATACCGTCGGTACAGTGTGGTATACCGTCGGTGTGCCAAATTTCATCACAGGACATATTTCTTGTTCAGAAATGGTATACCGTCGGTACACTGCGGTATACCGTCGGTATGCCGTTTCTGTAGACATTGATTTTTGAGTGAAAAGACAGAAGGAAGGCTTACGTTTTGTCATCCACCTTAGGTGTTACATGGATGATCCTAGACCTTGTACAAACTCGAAATCTTGGACCATTTAAGAGCAGCCTTTAATTGTACGTTGGTCTTCTCTTCAGTCTTGATTTGTAGGAGACTTCATCAGACATCCATTTGAAGAGCAACTAGAATAAAAGGATCTCTTAGTAGGCTTTTAGAGAATATATGTTCGCTAAAATATAGAGAAAACTAAACTACGAAGATGTTGTTAATGTTATCAAAATAAATGTACCAATTTTGGGCGACGAAGGGACTGAGTTCCGAAGACAACCAAGTCATTGCGCTTTAGGTGACGAGAAGACTGCTTCAGGCAACGTAGTCTATGTGCTTTAGGGCGACGAGTAGACTATGTTTCAAAGATGATGGAGTCACTGCGCTTTTGGGCGACGAGGAGACTCTGTTTCAAAGATAACCAAGTCACTGCACTTTAGGTGACGAGGAGACTGATTTAGGAAACGAAGTCTCCCAAAGAAGCCTATTGAATGGGCTGCACTTCTGGGTTAAAACGAGGGCGATGCGATTATGTTTGCACCGAAGGCGTTGCGCTTCTGGTTGAACCGAAGTGGCTTCATTTCTGAGTTGAAGAAAATGGCTGCACTTCTGAGTCGAAGGAAATGGTTGTGCTTCTGAGTCAAAGGAGCCAGTTTTTGTCAAAGTCATCAATTAATAACTGCTCCTGAATGAGTCGACATTCTCTCCTTTAATTATCGTCATCTTTTGGGGAATTCAATAAGTTCGTGGGCTAGGATTCAGTCAAAATGAACCTATTAAATGAGATTCATTGTGCTGAGTCCTATGTTCATCCCATTAATTGGGGGTCTTTGACATAGTGGCACGTGGCATTTGGGGTTGGACTACACCCAGCCTATATAAAGGGAAGATTCTCAGAGGAATCATGCCCACTGTCATTTAGCATTCACTACGTCATGCTCGATCTTGACTTAGCTTCGATCGGCCGTTGCCTTGCAGAAGTCGATATATGGTTGTGGATCTCTTTGTTCAAAGAAGCTATGTCCTTGTAGAAGAACTGCTACAGGATTTTGAGATGCACTTGAGCATTTGGTATGAAGAGTTGGAACCTGAACAACCTCTTGGAGGTCTTCGAGATCCAAGCTTTCAGGTTTGGATTGATTGCCAATCCGAAGAGCCACAGGTTGTGATCTTCCCTGCTCAAGAGCCACAGGTTGCGTTCTTGCTCGGGCCAATGGCTGTTTCATTAGCCATATTGTAGTTCCTCCGTGTCTGGCTAGGAAGTGGCTTGCTTTGACAAAGAAATTATTCGCTCCGACATTACTACGTGTTTGGGGGCTGCGCCCTTTCTGAAGACTGCCAACTTGTGGATTTTTAGTTGTTTTAGTCTTTATATGTAATCATGAAGAATCTGTAATAGATCTTTTCGTAGAAATGATTTTAATAGAGAACTTCTTTTTATACACAATCTTTGTATGTCCGCTGTGACTTCCTTGCTGGCAGCACTTTTGAGCAACTGCGCTTTTGTGAGCTGTTATATGCAGCGACTGTTGTCACCTGTACTTTTGTCACAACTGTGCTTTTTATGCTTTTGCAAGACCCTCTTCAAAGTATTTCAAACTTGAATGAAGCTCGTAATACTTTGAACATAAGCATGACATGTGTCTTTTGCCAATAAATGTACAGCACACTTGCTAATAAGCTGTCGTCATGCTTAGCCTTCAGCATTAAATGTCTTGAGCCATCGTTTCATTAAAAGTTGTTGATAACTCCTCATTTCTAGGAAACGTTCATCATGATCTAAACTTTAATTCCCACGTCGTCCGAAGAGTCTCTTCGAGTACGAAGCATTTTTGTCTTCACCTGCTTACGTGGCCACACCCTATAAGTAGGGGGTTGCTCGGAGAGAGAAAAACTTTCTTTCTTTTTTCCTTCCAATAGAAGCTTTTTGCCAGCTTTCTTCTTCCTCTTGAACCCTAGCTTTCCCTCCATTGCCCCGAAAAAATTAAGAACCCCGAAAGCTCCTACTGCGAGCTCAAAGAAGGCTAGAGGGAAGCAGCCAGTTTCAAAAGTCGTCGACGTGAATGATTCTTCGGCCGTCGACGTTGTAGTTCATAACGACATGCGGTCGTCTGTCACAAGTAATATACTTTGACTTTTTGTTTTACTGATACGTATGGGCGTCTACTCCTCGGAGTAGCATCTTGTAGATGTGCTAAAGCTTTTCCCGCTGATGTGCATGGGCACTGCTCTACGAAGAAGGGTCTATAGAAGCACTGAAGCTTTATCAACCGACGCACATGGTTGTTACTTTAACAAAGTAATGACTGTAAGATGTGCTGAAGTTTTTGCTGACACACATGTTACTATACAGCACTTGCGCGGATGTCTTCTTACAGTACTACTAAGTAGTACCTGCACGGATGTTGTCTTGCTGATATATAGTGCTATGAAACAGTATCTATGTATATGCAAGTTTTGTTGAAGCGAGAGCTACTGGGTAGTTGTTGCGCGGATGCTTGTTTCATCAAAATATTTCAGACTTTGGTTTTTGTTTTTGTGAAGTTTTCGTGACCATGTCCCTCGTTAAGGAGGTTCTCTTTGACTCCTGCGTCTGCGCCCTTGGAACAAATATCGACAAGGAGCTCATCGAGTCGGACAGAAGATTGATCTGCAAAGATCAACCAGAAGGGCGAATAGATCCGATATAAGAACAACGTCCGGGCTACTTCATTCGAATGTTAGATCAGGGTAGGCTAACACCCTCCCTCTATGTTGGTACGAGGATGCTAAAGCCTTTTTTTTATGACCAGCTAGTTTGGAGGAGACGAACCTCCTAGAACTCAAGGCGGATTAGTACTTTGAGAACCATGGTCTTCCCTTATATGTTCCATTGAACGATCGATAGTTACCGCTGTCGGTCTTTTTCTATTTTGTCAAAATACGACGTATAGAGTGGAACCTGACCCCGAGCCAAGGGGGTTTGATCATGGGTCATTTTATGGTATATAAGAGTTCCAAGAAGAAGGACATTTTTATGTATGCTCGGGGCAGTGCGTCATATACCTTGTAGGTGTTGCTTCCCGGTTATAGGCTCAGCGACCTTACTACGGATGTGCATCCATTCGGTGCTTCCACCATTGCCAACTGGCTTCTGGCGGCCAGTTATATGCACCCAACGGAAACCTATCGAGTCAAGGGCTGGGTTCACTCTGACAAGAAGTGGAGTGAAGTGACCCGGTCGGTATTGGAGGCCTTTAAGGAGGTTCTGAGTGGTACCGGCTTACGCCGTGCCATAAAGGATACTGAACATGGTATCCCCATCAACCAGTCTTTGTTCTTGGCTTTGCTGGAGTTGTACAACCATCATACTGGGACTTTCTTCATGCCGTGTAAAGAGATGGTGTTAGCTCTACATAAAATGTTTGCCATTTCGAAACTGCCTTAGGGGGAGCATCCGTATGAGGAGTACATCCCTAGCCAAGATGAGCTCATATGGCTAAAAAACAAGTACACCGAGATGATGGCAGTGTACAAAGAACTGCTCTGCTATTATTAGGTGTGTGTACGTTAAATTTCCGAGAAGGGTCAGCCTCACTTTAATGTATGGAAAAAGTATTTTTTAAGGAGGAACCGTCGGAGTCCAAAATGGTTTGTTTTACCACTCGCAGGGCATATACCACTGACGAGGTAGAAAATATGATGGTGAAGGCGAAGGTGTCAGCTCTTTTGGTGGACGCTGAAGGAAGACCCACCTCGATAGTCCATAATCACTTCTGCCAAAATCTGACTATTGTTAGCCGGAAAGCGGCGTTGGCTGCCTTTTTGATGATGTGGCTAAGGAAGGTCGTAGTTCCCGGAGGCTCGGGCGCCGTGGGATGACTCAGTATGGAGCTTCTTTTGCCAGCCATGAGGTTGGCTTTCGGGCATACTCTTGTTTTGTTTCCTTTCTTTTGGCCCATTGGTCATGGTCGAATCTGATTTTAATAATTGATCAAACTCTGTCACGATATATGTGCTATTTGGACTCTTGGACAACTGCCAAAGAACTGCTACCTATCTGTTCAAGACTGAAGCTGATTTTGTCGTATGAGTCTGTATTTCTATATACAATGTAATTTTCTCATTTATTGAGTCTAGGATTACATTGTACACTGAGTCGTACTGGCAAATAGGCTACCCCAAAATCATTTTCAAAATATCCTATGTTTTAAAAAATAGGCCATTTTACAAAAGCTCCTAACTGCCTAAAACTTTTTCTTAAAAACAAAACCCAAAATCTATTTTTAAAATAGCCAAAAATTCAAAAACAACCCCAAGAGATTTCGGCTAGAATTCGGCCCGAATTCGCCTACTACCCTTTTGATTTTTGAACTTGGTCTCCCTGCAGTTACGGATGCAATAGCTACTTGCAAAATTTTCTAATAGAACTCTGCCGGAATTTTGTCCGAATTATGTTAGAATTATGACTTTAGAAAACCTATAAATAGAGAAGGATTTCAATTATTTCAACTCACTCATTCACTTTCTCATCTCTTCTCTCTAAGCTTAAATGTCTTCTAAAGTGTTCTAAAGCTTTCAATTTTAGATCCCAAGCCAGTTAAAATCCTCTAGTCGATTTGGCAGTACGGTACCGTCTAGAAGCTTCAGAGTGATTGTAATGAGAGGCTTGATTGAAGAAAGACACTTCAGAATTAAAGTTGGTCGAGTACGTCGTATCAAAGCTCGCATTTGTAGAAGTTGCAAGGACTTCATATGAAAACTTACGGTATTTTCTAATAGTGGATTCAACTGGAAGCTAGAGTTCTTCCGACTGGAATAGTCCTCATAAGAGGGAAACCAGTATACTTCGTCGGCTTTCCGTTTACTTTATGATCTCTGCCTTTACATTTATTTACTTGTGATATATATATTCTTTGTGATCTTGTTGCTAACTATTTATTTACCTATTTTCTATTGCCTACTCCATTCATCCCCTCTAGAGTATTGTGCTTTATGATTTGTTCCTAAATTGGTATCAGAGTGAGTTATACAAGTAAAGCGAGGTAGCATTATAATTATATTCTTTTTATTTTATATGTTACATAGATCACAGTATAACACATGGCAAATGTGAAGTTCACAAGTGAAGACCAAGCCAGAAATAGACCTCCACTGTTTGACGGTACAAATTACACATATTGGAAAACACGGATGAGTTTCTTCTTGAAATCTCTAGATTTTGACTT
This sequence comes from Iris pallida, assembly GCA_029216955.1. Classification (NCBI taxonomy): domain Eukaryota; kingdom Viridiplantae; phylum Streptophyta; class Magnoliopsida; order Asparagales; family Iridaceae; genus Iris; species Iris pallida. The sequence continues at coordinate 6,931,868 of JANAVB010034420.1, forward strand.
ATGGTCTATTGTTATTTCTGGCTATAAAAGCCTCCTCGTATTCTTATTGAAGATGTTTTGGATGAAAAACCCCATGATAAGTAACTGAGGATGAAAAAAAAGGCCAGTCTTGACGCACGTGCTATTAATGCTTTATTTTGTGCTTTAGACAGGACTGTAATTAATAGGGTATCTATGTGCAAAATATCAAATAAAGTGTGGAAACTTCTCGAAGTAACCCACGAAGGAACGACACAAGTCAAGGAGTCAAAGATCAGCAGACTTACTCAGGAGTATGAGACGTTCAAGATGAAGCCAAACGAATCTGTCACTCAGATGTTTACGAGATTTCTGGATATTATAAATCCTCTGTCATCATTAGACAAGGAGTACAGTAACCATGAAAAGATTCACAAACTTCTATGAGCTCTAACGAAGAATTAGATTCCAAAGGCTAAAACAATCATTAAAGGGAACGACCTCTCAACAATGTCTCTTGAAACACTCATGGGTAAGCTACTCACTCACGAGCTGGAACTTTAAGACTTTAAAGATGTTGCACCAAAGGAGAAGTCAGAGAATTCGATCGCTTTCAAGGCTCAACATAGAAGAACTGTCGAAGATAATTTCGACAGTGAATCTGACTATGAAGATCAAGCTCTCATGGTAAGAAAGTTTAAGAAGTTCATGAGATTCAATAGAAGAACAAGGGACTACAACAACAACAACAAGAGCAATAGCAACAGCAACAACAACAAAGAAGATCCTATTTGCTATAGCTGTAAGAAGAAAGGACATATGAAGAAGGACTGTCCAACAACATCATCATCAACCAGAGAAAGCAACAAATATGACAAGGGCTACATGAAGAAATCTATATCCAAAACGTATGCTGATACAAGCATATGGCATGAAAATGAAGCCAGCGACTCAGAAGATGAACAATCAGATGACGCTGCAAATGTGTGCTGATGGCTTACGATCAGGTTACCACTAACCTCCTGTTTGATACTTATGATGATTTTACCTTTGAACAATTAGGTGAAGCCTTTACTGACCTTTTAGGGGATTACAGAAGACTGCAAAGTAAATACTAAAACTCTAAGAAGGTACTCAAAGAGTACAAAGCTGAAATCGGAAGACTTACCGACCTACTAGCTGAGGTTAGAAGTAGCGATAATTCTAGTGAGGTAGGTGAGCTTTCTTTTGTTAAACTATTACTACACGAGACCACAAGACTATCCGAAGAGAAGGCAAAACCATTACCTAATTAAAGGAAGACTTACTCAAAGAGATGAAGAGTCTTCAGCAAGCACTTATCAGGAATGATACACTTACTGCTGATTATGTTGCATTGTATGACACTTCCAAAAAGTTGGAAATTAGGTTAGGAAAACAGGTTGAAGTTGTTGCTTCCTATCCTAACACATGTCACTTACCGAAACAACGGAACACTGTCAAACCCAACACTGTCAGACCAAACCAAACCAAATCATTGCCCAAGAAGACTAATAGGCATGCATTCTTTTATACTAGTAAACCAAGACCTACAGGTCATACACAACACACTCAACATGCTAGATGTTACTATTATGGCACCATTGGTCATATCTCTTCTGTATATACTCAACATGCTAGATGTCACTATTATGGTACCACTGGTCATATCTCTTCTGTATATAGAGTTAGATAGCTTGTTGATTTAAAGATTTGTGCATGGATACCGAAAACTAACATTCCAGGACCCTAGAAGAAATGGGGACCAAAATTTTCAACTCCAAATTCTTTTGTAGGTAAAACACCCTTCACATGCCAGAAGCAAATGGTTCCTCGACAGCGGTTGCTCACGGTACATGACCGGTGATGCTTCATTATTCGCAATACTATCGAAGAAGAAAGAAGGATACATTTCCTTCGATAATAATCTTAAAAGGTACATAATTGGTATCGACAATATTGGTAAGGCCTCCAACCCTGTGATTAAAGATATTTGTCTAGTTACCGAGTTAAAACATAATCTACTCCACATAAGTCATTTAGCTGACCATGGTTATGGTATTAACTTCGTCAAAGACAAGTGTACTATAGTTGATAACTCAACTGGTAGTACTATCTTTGAAGGTATCATGGAAGACAATATATATATTTTCTATTTGTTAGAAGATGCTAACAATGCAGGTAGATGCTTAATGGCTAAGAGTGATGAGAGTCAACTATGATATATGAGACTCGGTCATGCAAATATGGACACAATTTTAAGGTTATCCACAAAGAAGCTGGTACGAGGCTTACCAGACATTTCTTTCAAGAAGGATACGGTATGTAGTGAATGAAAAAAGAACAAAGCTACCCGATCCGCATTTAAGTCCAAGAACGCTGTTAGTACCACTATACCTCCATAATTACTGCATATGGATTTATTTGGACCTAGTAGAATTGCTAGCCTAGATGGTAAGTTATATGCTTTTGTAATAGTAGATGATTTCTCTAAAGATACGTGGGTATATTTTTCTGTATGCAAGAATGATGCATTATCAAAATTTATTACTTTTTGCAAGAAAGTTCAAAAGGAAAAAGATTTCATGATCACTCGTATTTGAAATAATTATGGCAGCAAATTTGAGAATACAGAGTTCAAGCAATTTTGTGACACACACGGTTATCTGCATGAGTTCTCTTGCCGTAGGACTCCACAATAAAATAGAGTTGTGGAATGTAAGAACAAGACTCTATCCAAAATGGATAGAGTAATGTTAAACTAGTTTAGTCTACCAAAATTCTTTTGGGCGAAAGCTGTCAATACAGCTTGCTATGTTCTGAATAGGGTTCTAATTCGACCTATATCGAAGAAGACTCCCTATGAGATATGGTTTGATAGAACAGCCATTGTTTCATGTTTCAAAATATTTGGTTGTAAATGTTTTATTCTTAATACCAAATACAATCTGGGAAAGTTTGATGAAAAGGCCGATGAAGGTATCTTTTTAGGTTATGCGGCAAAGAGCAAAGGGTATAAAGACTTCAAGAAGAGAACCATGATCATCGAAGAATCGATAAATGTTACATTTGACGAACTAAATCAACATTCAGTCGATGATGATGATGAAGACATAAGTATACCAAGTACAGCACCTGTAAAAACTTTATGCAAAGCATCAACTGATCCTCTAGACATATCACGTACATAACCAGAAGTCGGAACCAGCAATCCTGAGGATGTGCCAAAAGAAATAAGATTTTTGGCAGACCATCCCAAGAACTTGGTAATAGGTGAGATTACCAGGGGTATAAGTACTCGTTCCTCTAGCAAATATATAGCTTCCCGTGTTGCATTTATTTCACAGCTTGAACCTAAAACTATTGAAGAAGCATGTAGTAATAATTTTTTGTTAGATGCTATGCAAGAGGAATTGAACCAATTTGAACGAAATCAAGTTTGGTAACTGGTTCCCAAGCCTATTGATCATCCTGTCATTAGCACCTACTGGGTATTCCCAAATAAACTGAATGAAAATGGTTTATGTCTCGTAATAAGGCTCGACTCGTAGCTCAAGGATACAATCAAGAAGAAGGTATCGACTATGATGAAACCTATGCCCCAGTTGCGAGATTAGAATCCATTCGCATGCTATGTGCATTTGCATATTTTTATAACTTTAAATTATTTCAAATGGATGTCAAGAGTGCATTTTTGAACGGTTTTATAAAAGGAGAAGTTTATGTATCTCAACCTCCCGGTTTTACTTTTTTCAAAAACCTTGATTATGTTTTCAAGTTGAAGAAAGCCTTATATTGTTTGAAACAAGCCCCTCGTGCTCGGTATGATCGTCTAAGCTCTTTTCTATTTGATAACGGTTTTACAAAAGGTAACGTTGATACTACACTTTTTATAAAATCCTTTAATAAAAATCTTCTTTTAATTCAAATTTATGTAGATAATATTATTTTTGGATCTACAGATAAATCTCTCTGTCAAGAATTTTCAAAGTGTATGCAAAATGAGTTTGAGATGAGCTTGATGGAAGAACTAAAATTCTTCCTTGGACTGTAAATCAAGCAATCCAACAATGGGACGTTCATTAATCAAGCCAAGTAGATAAAAATATTTATTAAAGAAGTTCGATCTGGAAGCAGTCAAACCACTTGGCACTCCGATGGCAACTTCGACTAAGCTTGATATTGATAAACAAGGCAAACCGGTCGACATACGTAAGTATCGAGGTATGATTAGTAGTTTACTTTATTTAAGTACTAGTCGACGAGATATAATGTTTTGCGTTTGCATGTGTACACATTTTTAAGCTAACCCTAAGGAATCACATTTGTGTGCGGTTAAGCGTATCTTTCGATACCTTAAAGGCACTTCTTCTGTCGGCTTATGGTATCCCAAAATCACTTCGTTTGACCTAGACGGTTACTCGGATGCTAATTTTGCTGGATGCAAAGTTAGATAAAAAAAAGTACCAGCGACACATGTCATTTCCTAGGCAAAGCTCTAGTCTCTTGGTTTAGCAAGAAACAAAATTCTGTCGCATTATCAACGACTGAGGCTGAATATATCTGTGCAGGACGTTGTTGTGCACAAATTTTGTGGATGAAACAAACCATAGAAGACTTTGTTTTACTTCACACACACATACCCATTTTCGGTGCCAATACTAGTACTATTAATTTGACTAAGAATCAAGTATGTCACTCTCGTACTAAGCATATCGAGATTCGACATCATTTTCTTAGAGATCGTCAACAAAATGGAGATATAAACCTTGTACATATTGACACTGAGAATCAACTAGCTGATATCTTTTCAAAACCCTTAGCGAAAGATTATTTCAATTATTTACGTCGAGAATTAGGAATTTTAGATATCAATACCATTTATTAATTTTGTTTCGATGATTATTTTTCAATACTCAAAAACTTTTTTTGAGATAAGCCTACAAAGGGTCTGTCTATCACCACGTCTACGATCGAAGCGAAGCGGTATTTAATTGTTCCCCGGTGAACTCCCATTAGCTGGGACAGTACCCCTACAGCTAATCTGAAACAGTCGCTGTGTAACAAAATTTAATTTATAAAATAATATTGATTATAATAATTGAAATTTAAAATTACTAAACTTAGAATTAAATAATTGAAAGGAGTTGATGAAAAGAAAGTGGCCTATAAATTTTTTATTTTAAAATTACATCCACATAACACTAGGCAAACTCGGCCAGATTTCTGCCCGAGTCGGACAGACTTTTGTTGGTGAGGTTGTGTTTTAAGTCAGAACCCGAGGTCCCCTTCTTCTCATCTCCTCCAAACTCTTCTATTCATAGCAACTGCCACTCGAGCCCCTCTCTAAACCCTAGTTCTTTTTCAAGCTTTTGCTCCTAATCTACTTGGAGATTTCCATCCAAACTTTGGATTCGTGCGGATATTCTCGTCCTCTACCACATACTCCAATCTTGGAAGGTATAAACTCCTTCTTCTCTCTCTTTCAATTTATTAGATTTTCATCCTTTTGCGGACACAATGCCTATGCATTTCAATCCCTCCAAGAGGAAGAAGACCACGGGTAGTAAAGAAGCTTCGTCTTCAAATCCTTACATGGATTCACTCTTTTTCCCGGTCCAATCGCCCGACGGTGCGTTTAATGAGTTCTACTTTGAAACTCATGATCAATCTTTGTTATGGTATGCCGATTTTGCGATGCATAACATATGTACCGGAGCCCCAATTAAATGGACTGTATTTCCTGAACACCGTCTATTGTTTGAGGCATTAGGGTTACACAAAATTGTCACCAAGAAATTCCCTATAACTACTAATGCCATTAGATTATTTTATTGCAACTTCATATTGGACACTTTTGATGTTAGAACTCGTGTCAGCGATATCAACAATTCGAGTTCAATGATACCATTCAAGCAGAAATTGTTGGTGTTCCTAACGAATGGGCCCCGCTTGATGATATACTGAATTTGATTTCTCCGAAGGCACGACTCTAATCAGTTTCAAGAACGAACTCTGTTCTCCTGCCCGCGTTCGTTCTGGGAAGTTCAAGGCTGCCAACTTGAACTTATTCAACTATGAGTTACACCGTATCATCTACTCCACTATTTTACCCAAATCCACTTCAAAAGATGATGTAACCACACTTGAACTATCGTCCCTTTATCATATTCTTAAGGGTGTTCAATTATTTTTTTCCTAAGGCTATCATTCAGATGATGGGTCATTATCGCGGAAGGGATCGCAACCTCTCTTATGCAATGATTATCCCTCTCATCTTCCAACATTTTGATATTGACTTATCCACTTGTGTTCTTGAGTCTGAGCTCAAGTATCTTCAGCTGTCATGTCGCAGCACAGCCGCTCCTCCTGTTCCTCCTACTGCTTCTGCTCTACCTCCTCAGGATTACCCTATGTCATTTGAGGGAATCCATTAACATCTCTCAGATCTACGTACTTTCATCACTGACACATCTAGGGAATGCGAGTTCTGTGATGTGAGTCGGTTTCAGGCTCATGCCAACTCTTTTGCCTACCTTCGTTTCGCCCAGACTCGACATTCTGCTAGTTCTCTTCCTAGAGATCTAGCTGCTTTAGGCTACCGCTATGAGGATGAGGTGGTCCATACTTTCTTTCAGCCAGGTAACGCATATGATTGGTACCATGGTTCTGGTGCTACTCCACACCCTTCTCGAGCTGGCACCTCTGGAGCTGGTCTATTTGGACATGGTGGTATTGCTGACGATGATGACTCAGAGGATATATGATCTAGACGTGATGTATTTTATCTAGATTTCATTTAGTGAGACTTTATTATGTCTATGTTTACTTGGAAATGCTACGACATTCCAAGATATCATTTAGTACTTTTATTTTTAATTGCACTGAGACTGTGTTGACTGAGATGATGTATTTTGAACATCTATTTTATGCTTTGCTTAGCATATTTTATTTTAGTTTCGTATTATTCCTCATTTCTTGTTATAGTACTATCTTTTTCTGCTTCAACATATAAACTGCCTGTGAAATATTTGTTTATCCATATTATTTTTGTATTTCTTCAACGCTTGTTCCTTATGCATGAATTATGGGGAGCTTCTCTCCTTGCAATTATTTTGCTAAGTGACAACGAGGGAGAAATAGGATCTAACATATTTTGTAGGATACAGAAAATTTTTCAGGACAAAGCACAGTACAATATTTTGATTGTTTTCAAATCTAAAAGATCAAGATGTTATATCGGTCAAGGTTTGTCAATTATCAAAATGGAAGAGATTGTTGGCCCATTGGTCATGGTCGAACCTTATTTTAATAATTGATCAAACTCTGTCTCGATATATGGGCTATTTGGACTCTTGGACAACTGCCAAAGAACTGCTACCTATCTGTTCGAGACTGAAGCTGAATTTGTCGTATGAGTCTGTATTTTTATATGTAATATAATTTTCACATTTATTGAGTCTAGGAATACATTGTATACCGAGTCATACTGGAAAATAGGCTACCCCAAAATCATTTTCAAAATATCCTATGTTTTGAAAAACAACCCATTTTACAAAAGATCCTAACTGCATAAAACTTTTTCTAAATCCCAAAATCTATTTTTAAAATAGCCAAAAATTCAAAAACAACCCCAGGAGAATTCGGCCAGAATTCGCATACTTCCTATTTGATTTTTGAACTTGGTCTCCCTGCAGTTACGGATGCAACGGCTACTTGCCGAGATTTTCTCCTAGAACTCTGCCCGAATTCTGCCCGAATTCTGTTAGAATTCTAACTTTGGAAAACCTTAAATAGAAAGGATTTTAATCATTTCAACTCACTCATTCACTTTCTCATCTCTTCTCTCTAAGCTTAAACGTCTTCCAAAGTGTTCAAAAGCTTTCAATTTCAGATCCCAAGCCAGTTATAATCCACTTGTCAATTTGCCAGTGCGGTACAGTCTAGAAGCTTTAGAGTGATTGTAATTAGAGGCTTGATTGAAGAAAGACACTTCACAATTAAAGTTGGTCGAGTACTTCGCGTCGAAGCTCACATTTGTAGAAGTTGCAAGCACTTCCAATGAAAACTTGTAGTATTTTCCAATAGTAGATTTAACAAGAAGCTAGAGTTCTTCCGACTGGAATAGTCCTCACAAGAGGGAAACCAGTATACATCACCATCATTGCGTTTGCTTTCTGATTTCTGCCTTTATATTTATTTACTTGTGACATATACATTCTTTGTGATCTTGTTGCTAACTTTTTAATTAACTATTTTTTGCTGCCTACTCTATTCACCCCCCTCTATAGTATTACGCATTATGATTCGTTCCTACACTTCCATGATATGCGACACACTTCGAGGTTTACGAGAGCTTTCGGAGAAAATAATAGAATATCGTGTGTGTGATAAAGCGTTTCCCCGTAGGGAACTTCCCTACCATTATCTGATGGCTTGGTTAGCGCTGCACCACACTGGTTTATTTGTTTCTGCCACCATTGATGATCATGAGGAGGGGGCACGACCTTGTGCAAATACCACTAGGTGAAGTGGGATCACGATGGCGTCCCTGCCTATAGGCGGCCATTAAACCGCTTGGATGGCTATAGTTTTAATAGGATATCGCCTTTCTATGGCGGCTATCATGCAGGCGATGAGTTGGTTGACCAGGCGGAAGAAAGAGACGAGTTAACCACCGGTACTTTTCGTTGGTTGTTATCCATTTGTCCTTCGCACCTAGTATACCAGAATCAGAACAAGGTATACTTGGAGCCTTATCTGCTGAGCCGCTTCGTGCGACAATTTCGCTATAGCCAGATTCTGATGAACAATTTGAGCCCTTGTCTTGGCTATGAAGGCCGCTTGTTGGATGGTGCCCATGCATGGTGTTACTATAATGCTAGATTCACTGGGGAGTCATTTACACTCCCGTAAGTGAACGGAAAGACCTGTATCTTATATTCTGCAATAATGTTTCACTGCATGGTGAACCATTTCTCTTTTAGTTATGACTGAGAGTGGAATTTCATCGTTGGCATAAAGTTTGAGAGGCCCCAATGGACCCCTCGAGAGTTCGAAGCTCCGGGCTGTAGATCTTCAGATGGTTCTAGCGCTTCTCGGGGGCGAACGGAGGATACGACGCCCCTGAATCCCCTGCCAAAACGTTGGGCTTCTCCCGCGGTGAGCCCTCCTCCTGCCAATAAGGTCAAGCGGATGGCCTCCAAGGGTCATGTTTCGCTGCAACCGAGTGCATCGCCTGTTGCATTGTCTTTACAGGTATATTTCAGTTCCCTTTTGGTTTAAATTTTTTTTACCTGCAGCTTTCTGATTACCCTTGTTTTACTGGTACAGGCAAAGGAGAAGTCAGGGTGGTCGAAGATACTCAGGGAACTTCCTGAAGAGGATTCGTCAGTTGCATCAGCTGAAGTTGTTCGGCCAGGAGAGGTTTCATCGCTTGTCTCATTTGATTATGAGACTCGGTACTTTTCGGAGCTTATGGCCTCGTATTGAGAAGTGACTTCTACGGGTGGACCCATAGTGATACCTGGGATCGGTCCTGCTATAAACGAAGGCGCAGCTCGGGAATCCATACCTGAGACGGGTCGTTCGGTCGAGGGTACTGAAGGCATTGCTGCTGGTTCCCCTAGGGAGTCTCTTCCTCACAGAGTCGAAGGGGAAATAGTGATTAAAGAATTATCCCTGGCGTACATCAGACCTCGGCCCCAAGGGGTGGTTGAAGAGATTGCCGGAGGTCTAACAGCGAAAACTACTGACAAGCTTGCTGGCCGAGTATTGAAGAGCCAGTCGAGATGATCATCGAGGAGATAATCGATGAGGTTGTTATGAAAACGGCCCAAGAGGCTTTTGAAGAGTCGACCAATATTGTCTTCGGAGAGACGATCGGGGAGACTGCTGCCGGACAAGTTGATGCGGTCGATGACGAGTCGATTACTAAAGTTCCTACCGAGGTGGCCACCAAGATGGCGGTCGATAGTGCTGTTAATGAGCTTGTCAACGAAACCATTTGGAACAAGATCAAGGAGAGTGGGGAAGAATCGGTCGAGAAGACCACTGAGGGACCGGTTGTTGAAGAGCTCTCGAATGTAGTCACCACAGAACTGCCCGGAGAGGCTGCCCTCGATCCTGCTGCTACAGACTTGGTCGAGAAGACCACTGAAGGGTTGGTCACAGCGAAAGTCGAGAAGTCGGTCTCTGAGACCGTTCCAGCACCAGTTCATACGGCTTTATCCACTAGAATGGTTGAAGAGCCAGCGAGGGAGCCTGCTGAGGAGCCAGTTATGCATCCGCCAGCGTTGGCTCATACTATTTCTGTACCGTCGATGGCCTCCGCTCCAGTCATGGCACCCCCTATTCCAAGTCTAATATCTAGACGCGTATTGGCTGCGGCTGCTATCCTGGGACCTTCTATTACGGCATCCCTGATAACCGCAATGGTTCGGCTGATAACGCGTGCTACACCAACCTCATTCTGGGTACCGTTTGCCATGCCTTGGTATACAGCATAGATGGCGTCTTGTGGGACAACCAATTGCTTCGACGGGCTCGGTCTGTAATTGTCACGCCCCGACTCGGAATCACCCGAATCATCGTCCTCGCTGGGGCGTGATGCCGCACGAGCCTGGAGTTGCGCTCGTGCAAGGCAAGATGACAAGTTCTCAAATGGTTATCTTTTGAGTTGATATTCACAACGAAAGGAAAACAGAGTATACGAAACAAATCTCTTTATTGATATTCGAAATCAGATTACAAGGCTTTCGATAGCCTAACAATATATGCCAGATTGGCTACAAGACTCAGGTTCTCTCTTGCCCACAAAGGATTTCACCGTTCCATATATCATGCCTTCTATATCTCGGCCGCATCAATCCTGTCGCGAGTCCGAGCATCAATGCGATCGCACGCTTCAATACGCTTCGACATTCCAAGCCTCAACACATTCAAGCAACGCTTCGCCGCGAGCCTTCCATTCCCTGCACCCTGCATGAAGCTGGTGGGGGATCAGTACGTTTGTCCTCGCATGTACTGAAGCAAAGATCTTCTTTCCAAACCGACATTTTAATATTTATGTTGAATCATGCAACTTAGCTTATGATCTTGCTATGTTCTCCTTAGGGTCAATTTCATGGCATATTTGAAAGCGTAAAGCATGTTATCATAGCAAGCATTCTCGTATTTGATTCGTGGCGCGACATACCAAGTCGACGCACTCGCCCTTGCACCGACGCAAGGTGAATACGCCTATCTGTATTCCCTGTCATGTTATAAGTGCCTTCTATTCGGATCCATCCATGCAGGATACGCATACCTTGCACTTCCAAACCCATCGCCCTTAACTATATGAAGGTCACTAGCTTGTCAAGCTAGAATGGACTTATATTATCGAATCGAAACATAAGACGATGTTAACTCCGTGTGGTTGCTAACCAACATCAGAGGCCATCGAAATAATCGCCGCAAGTTGCTTAACACATTCACCATAAGGTCGCTACCCGTCTGGTCGAAGTGGCGCCAACAATACCGAAAACGAATCCCTCCTAGGCCGAACGGTCCCAGCGCCCTGGTGCGCCGCGTTTGAGGGAATACCCATGCACGGGCTTTTATATCTTTAAGTCCATTTGACCATGCAACGAATCTTATATTTCATATAACCAAGCAAGTTCGCTTATCTCTATTTCAATTGGCACAACGCCCCAATGTCCTCAACAAACGCCCCGAAGGTCGTGGACATTTCGAAGGGCACCATGCCGCATTACCATCTCGTATTTCTTCCGTCAACTTTCTATGTTCTTACGTTTCATACTTCGTTTCAATGTTCAATGACATCATGCCTCAACTCAATGCTCGTCAACCGAAACGACCCGAAGGTCCCGAACACCTTTCGAGGCATTATGTCATATCCGACAGTTCCGCCACATTCATGCCACAACTGTATTCTTTCGCAACGAAGCCATCTTTTATTATCCCGTGCACGTAGGCACATTTCGACCGTATGTCGATGTTCTATGACTTAGCATTCGATGTCCGTGGCTTGCGCACTAGGGCGCTCGCCTATTGTCTTTCAATGTTCTAGCCGTTCTAACTCGTGCGCAAAGGCACGGTATGGTTCGTGTACTAAGGCACTCGCCGAGTACAGTTATCCCATATTCTTGCGGCTTACGTACCGAGGCGCTCGCCTTAGCGATATCCAATGTTCCATAGCGACTCGTGCATATGATGTACGTTTCATTTCAATTGTTTTAACTTAGTGTTCGACTCACACTATGACTTATCTCGATCGAACCACGCCCGTGGCGTCGATAGGTTATCTTAGCATACAATGATATATTTGACTTATCGAATGAAGGAGTAAAAAAAGAAGTCAATCCTCCCACCTTGAGTCGATATGCCTTTGTCGTTTCGCCGAGCCGATGCGGCTCGATTTCATAATTTCATTGCACGGGCAACTCTCCTGACTTAGCCATTCGAGCACTTCGTGCTTCGTTGAGTTATACGTTCGATTTGCCTTAGCGTGCCCAAGTCTCAGCCCATCGCAAGGCGTCGATTTGGTTCCGCAGACCCCTTACTAAATATTGCAGAAGATTGACCTCTAATATTTTCCCGTCAACGTATAACCTGCACACGAAACCAACTAAAATTAATAGTTGCATCGATTCGGACTTGCGCCTTGGTCGATTTGATTTCTTAGAATATTCGAGCCGATTCAACGCACTCATCCTTCGGGGCAACGCGGTGCTTCGCATCGATTCACTCGATGCATTCTTCGGGATAAGGCAACTCTTCGCATCGCCATAGTTCGATGCGTTGCTCGGGACAACTTAACACTTGCATCGTTATTACTCGATGCATTCCTCGGGTCGATACGTTTCTCGGGACAACGTAACTTTCGTATCGATTTGCATCGATACGAAATCGGGTCAACGCTACTCTTCGAGTCAACGACTCAGCATAATGCACCGTGCGGAGCGGGGCATTACATAATATACCACTCAAAACAAGGTTCGTCCCGAACCGAAACCAATACTAAATTTCCAAGGGTTTCATTAGATCGTTCCACGATCTCGTCTCACTTTCGTTTGGATCGTACAACTTAGTTTGAAATCATACACATATTTTAGGCGTCCCACCAATATACGCATTTCAGCCAAGCTTAGTTGTAAGATATCGGAACAACGCAGACATGTAACTTCTTATTTTCAATTACTCGCCATCTCGTATTCTCGATCGGACTTGGCTCTATTACTTGTTCTCGCAATTCTAGCGCACATGCATATTGATACATACGCGATCGTCCAACATAAGTCGAGGCACACGATGCGATTTTAAGAATCACATTTCTCACTTTGTATGTTTCATCGGGACTATCAATTCTACGCGTCGCGTCAAGCCGTCGCGCATCCGATCGCAACGATCCTTCGCAACGCCTTGCGTTCGACATTGTCATCCAACTATTTCCGAAGTCTTGCTATGCAACTTATCTCGATACGACTTCCTTTGTTGACTTGCAAATGCATCAACAATCAGGGCTACGCCCGCTAGGTTACTTACCTAGGCACCGTGCTCAAATCCTTCCGACGCAAGTTTAAATTCACATTGCACAAAGGCCACAATCTATCTGACTCAATAGTTTACATCAAGGCGACGGTGCTCAAGACAACGATCGCCTTGACACGAGGGTCTTTACGATACGCCTTATATTCGATTCCTAACGAGTAGGAATTTACTAGCCAAATTCCCAACTTACCCGTCTCGCAACATGGAATATAGGTTCGATTCACGCAAGCTCAATTGCGAGGTGAATACGAATCTAACGGCATGACTCGTAAGTCAGTTCCTTATTGTTCTCTCTCGTGCATAGCACGATTCTCGCAATCGTCTAGACTTATCGTCAACATGCATCGCGTTAATTTGTTATCGATGCAATCCCATATGCGATATTGTATGGGTCATCTTGCGGTCTGCAGCATTCAATTTGATTTGGCGGTCAAGTCTTCTAGGGTCAGCTGCCCCGAAGCTACGCTTGATAATTGTGGATCATCACTGAAGGACAGTGTACTACGAACCATGCTATATCTTATTTTGGAGCCAAATCACGTTCCGACGATTCTATGCGACTATCCAAATTTTCGAACAAAACCATTTCTATCGACGCAATCTTAGCGCAACTATCCTCCGAGTAAGGGCATGCACTCCATCGATGATTCTGCTATTCACGACGCATCTACTCGCATTGAGTTCGAGTCTATCTTATTTTGCGGTCGACACACGAGATGCTATACGCATCGAACAATCGTCGATGACTTATAGTCTCGCCCTGATAAATCACAAAATTTACGATCAACCAAGTTCGTTCATTCTCGTATCGTTACTTACAAAATTTCATAGCGCGAGGCACATTCTATTTTGTATTCTCACATCGTTTACGTTTCCTTACGTATCGATCTCGATACGCCGTATCCATTTCGATAACGTAAGGGTCAACTTTGAATCCGCTTCAACGTCAACTTGCATCGCATACATCCAAGTTCGCAACAAACTTTTCCATACGCATCGACTCGTTCTCCGATTTGCCGCATCCCGCTATACTTCGATCGCGTAACTGAGTTACCGATTATCCAACATAGAACCCTCAAGTCATACGATCTCGCCCTCTAAGTTTTGCGTGTTTTCAGTCGTACTCAAACGAGTTTTGCCATAACGTATCCAACTATTTCTTAGGCACGATTACTCGCGTCAACCAACTTTCTTACCGAAGTCGCACATCGTGCAATTCGATTAAAATTTGCATCGCCTAACATTTCTATCAAAATCGCAAGTCGTGCGATTCGATTCGCCTCGCCCAACATTTCAATCGGGATCGCAAGTCGTACGATTCGATTATGATTCGTATCGTCGAACATTTTCATCGAGCTCACAAGTCGTGCGGTTCGATTTCAACGTTTCGAGTTTCCTATCCCGTCGATCCGATTGTTGCCTCAAGGCATAATCGTTTCGCTAGTTCCCATCATTCGACCGACACATAAATTTTCAATCGATGTATCATTCAATGATATAAGTCCCGCCTTACCGTTCTAACCGATCATCGAAGAACACTTGCATCAACATACCGTCGTACAAATTCTCAATCGAGTCTCGGTGCTATCCCGTCCGTTGCGGACAAACCTTCCGCAATTCTCACAAAACGTCGATGCAATTTATCGCACAAGTTGTATTGCATATACCACTCGGATTCGAGCCATTCATTGCATCGGTGGTATGCCATATACCACCTGGAAATCAAGTTACTTCCGTCGCAACGTACTCTTTACAAACCAACGATCTCTTCCGACTCACGATTTCCGCAGTGATCGTGCTTGATCACAACTGTAACTCTGATTAATCAAAATCCGACGCAACTCGGCCAATGCATTCATTTGCCAACACAGCTCGGCACGCAACCGAACCGATTTTGTTTCTCGATTTATGACTTTCGTTTTCTTCCGTTGCATCTTGTGGGAAAATTCATTCTCGATATCCGTTGCACTTCGTGCAGCGATTACTTTGATACGCGTTGTACCACGTGCAATAAATTTTACTTTGGACATGCGTTGCACCACGTGCAACATTTTACTTTCAATACGTATTGCACATCGTGCAACATTTCATTTCCGACATTCAAAGTCAATGCTCAAATCCGTTTCAACACATTCGATATTGACTTATCGCTTTTTCATCGCAAACGTACATTCGAAATCGATATGTGAGTCCGTTTAACACATTCAATATCAACTTCCATTTTCTTTTCAACGTATCATTTATAATCAATGCGTGGCAATTGCTGCAGCAACATTCCACGACTTTCATTGTACCGATGCAACCAACATTTCTCGTATCGTTCGTTGCAACCAACGAATATCTCGAATTACAATTCACGACGTGTTGCATCCGCGGCAACAAATCCTTGAATCCACATCTCGCAACTTGTTGCACTTGCAGCAACAAACCTTTTTCCGACTTTTCCAACGAACACCATGTAATTTCCAAACAACACGCGGCAAAATTACATGGTTTGTATTAGACTTATTGTATGGAACATCCAGTACGGCATCGAGTAGAGTCAAGAGTGATTTCGATTGGTGGTGGGCAACTTTTTTTTTAGAACTGAAATGAAACAAGCGTCCAGAGGAAATTGAGCCTAGAGCTCTGATACCAATTTGTCACGCCCCGACTCGGAATCACCCGAATCATCGTCCTCGCTGGGGCGTGATGCCGTACGAGCCTGGAGTTGCGCTCCCGCAAGGCAAGATGACAAGTTCTCAAATGGTTATCTTTTGAGTTGATATTCACAACGAAAAGAAAACAATGTATACGAAACAAATCTCTTTATTGATATTCGAAATCAGATTACAAGACTTTCGATAGCCTAACAATATATGCCAGATTGGCTACAACACTCAGGTTCTCTCTTGCCCACAAAGGATTTCACCGTTCCATACATCATGCCTTCTATATCTCGGCCGCATCAATCCTGTCCCGAGTCCGAGCGTCAATGCGATCGCACGCTTCAATACGCTTCGGCATTCCAAGCCTCAACACATTCAAGCAACGCTTCGCCGCGAGCCTTCCATTCCCTGCACCCTGCATGAAGCTGGTGGGGGATCAGTACGTTCGTCCTCGCATGTACTGAAGCAAAGATCTTCTTTCCAAACCGACATTTTAATATTTATGTTGAATCATGCAACTTAGCTTATGATCTTGCTATGTTCTCCTTAGGGTCAATTTCATGGCATATTTGAAAGCGTAAAGCATGTTATCATAGCAAGCATTCTCGTGTTTAATTCGTGGCACGACTTACCAAGTCGACGCACTCGCCCTTGCACCGACGCAAGGTGAATACGCCTATCTGTATTCCCTGTCATGTTATAAGTGCCTTCTATTCGGATCCATCCATGCAGGATACGTATACCTTGCACTTCCAAACCCATCGTCCTTAACTATATGAAGGTCACTAGCTTGTCAAGCTAGAATGGACTTATATTATCGAATCGAAACATAAGACGATGTTAACTCCGTGTGGTTGCTAACCAACATCAGAGGCCATCGAAATAATCGCAGCAAGTTGCTTAACACATTCACCACAAGGTCGCTACCCGTCTGGTCGAAGTGGCGCCAACAATACCGAAAATGAATCCCTCCTAGGCCGAACGGTCCCAGCGCCCTGGTGCACCGCGTTCGAGGGAATACCCATGCACGAGATTTTATATCTTTAAGTCCATTTGACCATGCAAAAAATCTTATATTTCATACAACCAAGCAAGTTCGCTTATCTCTATTTCAATTGGCACAATGCCCCAATGTCCTCAACAAACGCCCTGAAGGCCGTGGACATTTCGAAGGGCACCATGCCGCATTACCATCTCGTATTTCTTCCGTCAACTTTCTATGTTCTTACGTTTCATACTTCGTTTCAATGTTCAATGACATCATGCCTCAACTCAATGATCGTCAACCGAAACGACCCGAAGGTTCCGAACACCTTTCGAGGCATTATGTCATATCCGACAGTTCCGCCACATTCATGCCACAACTGTATTCTTTCGCAACGAAGCCATGTTTTATTATCCCGTGCACATAGGCACATTTTGACCGTATTCCGATGTTCTATGACTTAGCATTCGATGTCCGTGGCTTGCGCGCTAGGACGCTCGCCTATTGTCTTTCAATGTTCTAGCCGTTCTAACTCGTGCGCAAAGGCACGGTATGGTTCGTGCACTAAGGCACTCGCCGAGTACAGTTATCCCATATTCTTGCGGCTTACGCACCGAGGCGCTCGCCTTAGCGATATCCAATGTTCCATAGTGACTCGTGCATATGATGCACGTTTCATTTCGATTGTTTTAACTTAGTGTTCGACTCACACTATGATTTATCCCGATCGGACCACGCCCATGGCGTCGATAGGTTATCTTAGCATACAATGTTATATTTGACTTATCGAATGAAGGAGTAAAAAAAAAAGTCAATCCTTCCACCTTGAGTCGATACGCCTTTGTCGTTTCGCCCAGCCGATGCGGCTCGATTTCATAATTTCATTGCACGGGCAACTCTCCTGACTTAGCCATTCGAGCACTTCGTGCTTCGTTGAGTTATACGTTCGATTTGCCTTAGCGTGCCCAAGTCTCAGCCCATCGCAAGGCGTCGATTTGGTTCCGCTGACCCCTTACTAAATATTGCAGAAGATCGACCTCTAATATTTTCCTGTCAACGTATAACCTGCACACGAAACCAACTAAAATCAATACTTGCATCGATTCGGACTTGCGCCTTGGTCGATTCGATTTCTTAGAATCTTTGAGCCGATTCAACGCACTCATCCTTCGGGGCAACGCGGTGCTTCGCATCGATTCACTCGATGCATTCTTCGGGATAAGGCAACTCTTCGCATCGCCTTAGTTCGATGCGTTGCTCGGGACAACTTAACACTTGCATCGTTATTACTCGATGCATTCCTCGGGTCGATACGTTTCTCGGGACAACGTAACTTTCGTATCGATTCGCATCGATACGAAATCGGGTCAACGCTACTCTTCGAGTCAACGACTCAGCATAATGCACCGTGCGGAGCGGGGCATTACAGTAATAATGGCCCAACTAGTGGCATTGTTCGACTATCCAGGGTATGAGGCGAAGACGAACGTGGTAGAGGTCCTCTGGGCAGAATTGGAAGCTAATGTCTCAAAACTTTAAAATCTTGGACATAGCCTTTTATCCCTAGCGGATGCGGAGTTAGAGAAAATGGCCGCATAACTGTCCCAGCATGAACGAAGGTGTCAAGCTTTGACCACCAAGCTTGTTGTAATTGAAGCTGAGATTGAAGAGGCGAGTGATGACGAAGAGGTTCAAGTATGTCGTTGCACAACATTCAAAGATCACATTCAGCGGCTAGAGGAGGAGTTGGCCTTTGTTGAGAGTGAGCTGGAGAAGGCAAAGATCAGCAGGATACCCTTCGCCAGCGCTCCGTGGCCCTATCTCGGGAGAAGAAAAGCATTGGCGATCGTCAGGCAGAGTTGAACCTTACATGCCAAAACTTGTCTCAGCTCGATGATGAGGCCTCTTGACGTCAAGAGGTGGAGTGTCGAGCCAAAGAATTGGTCGGGCCTCAAGTTACTGCTTTGAGGAGTCAATTGGAAGAACTTCTGGATCAGTCGTCACAATGCTGATGTCCTTTTGTCTTTTTGTCTCTCACTTTTCGAGAGACTCTTCTTGTAGCAAAAGAAAGAAAAAAAAACCTTTCCATTTTATGAATGCAAATTTTGGCTTTGTTTCTTTGCTTGTCCTTTTACTGTGAACTCTCTTTTACAAGAGTATAAATTCCTTCAGAGGTAGTCTGACGTGAGCGGATAGAGATAATTTTGCTGGGGATACGGTGTTTTACTTAGAGGTTATATGGACATGGTAAACACGGAATTTTTTGGTGGTAGAATTTTCCTTACTCAGAGGTTATATGGGCATGGCAAGGATAGACTAAACGGGTGTATAGAACGACTCAAAGGTAGTATGGACGTGAAAGGTTCAATAGATAATGATGACAATTATGGGGTTTGTCACGGCAGAAGTGTCTGCTCAGAGGTAATATGGACATGGCAGACACGATCTTCGTTGGGGTGTAGAAAAACAACTCAGAGGTAATATGATCATGAATATGTTTTCTAATGGGAATTATGAAAGAGATGAACTCGTTAATAGAATTCACGAACACCCATAGGGGATGTGGGAGTATATGTCGATTTAAACTTCAGACATAATACTTCTTCAGGAACTTGCCATTGATCGGCATCATTAGCAAGTCGCTGTTAGGTTTGGCTTGTCGATAAGCACCATTGGAGTAGACCCTTTCTATGACAAACGGTCCTTCCCACTTGGCCTCAAATTTCCCAGCTGTTTTATGAGTCATCACCATCGGTCTTCGAACTGATAAGACGAGGTTGATGTTCTTTCTCGGACCTTTTTTTTCAAGGCCCCAGAAATTCGAGCTTAATAAAGCTCGATCCGTTGCTGAGCTAGCAGACGTTTCTTGTCCAACGCCTCCAGCTCTTGTAGCCGCCGGTGTTAATTGTCTTCGTCAGACAGTTGGTTGGTGATAGCACCCGTAAAGACGGGATCTGGATTTCCAAGGGAAGCACCGCCTCGCTGCCATAAACAAGAGAGAATGGTGTGTTGCCCGTTGGTGTTCGAACTGTTGTATGATAAGCCCACAGACATTCGCCAAGCTTCTCATTTCAGTCGCATTTATTAGAAGAAACGACTTTCTTGAGCAGTTGGACAATAGTCTTATTGAATGCTTCGGCTAGTCCATTTGCTGCAGGATTGTAAGCCGTTGACCCTACATTCTATATCCGATTCTTATTACAGAATCGATGGAATGCACGGCTCATAAACTGAGGGCCATTGTCATGGAAAATCCTTCTGAGAACTCTGAAGTGGTATATGACGTGATGCTTAACAAAGCTAATCACGTTCGAGATTTTTACCTCAGCCAGAGGTACTGCCTCTGCCCACTTAGAAAAGTTGTAGGTAATGGCGAGGATGAACCGGCGTCCTTTGGAGGAAGATGCGCTAATCGGCCTAATGATGTCCATTTTCCATGCTTCAAACGGCCAGGCGGCCGCTATGGGGTGTAGAAACTCAAAAGGTTGGTGGATGAAGTCAGCATGCATCTGACATACCCGGCACGTCATTGCATAATCTACGACGTCTGCCATTATGGTGGGCCAGTAGTAACCCATGCGACGCAGTCGATCTTGCAACTTAGGACCAGGCTGGTGGGCCCTACATGTGCCATCGTATGCTTCTCGGAGTGCTTTTTGTGCTTTTGTCTTGGATAGACAGTCTACTATTCCTAACCATTACCAACCATAATATCCTAATTATAACTGTATCTTAAAGTAGTAAACTCATATCGTAGTAAATAGGCATTACCATCACTAACCCTTTCTTACCTTTCTAAGGTAATCCCATTAGCTTAGCCTCTAACTCAAACTCTAGACTTCTCTACCCTCATTCTAAGTCTTCCCCAACTCTCTACTATGGTATTCTAACCTTTTTCTAGTATTTCGACACTGTATCATGGTATCTTGATATCTCATTTGATGCAAGGGTAATTATCTCATTACCTTAAAGCAAAAAGGAAAAATGAGATAACACAATTGTATCTTGAAATACCATTCTATCTGAACTCTATTTTAACTCTCTAAACTCTACTAGGATACAATACTAATATCAAGCTAACTTAACCATACTAACTATATACTAACACTATCAAACTCTAACCTTCTAACATCATAATCTAACTAACTCACTACCTTATCTCAATAGCTAACTCAAACTTAACTCTAACATACTCTCTAACTCCTACTACTAACTTGAACATCTAACTTTCTAATCAATTAACACCACTCCAACACTCACAAATCGAGGGGTTATATAGTGGGATATATAGTGGATATAGGGGTAAATAGGAGGGTAAATTGGGGGTGTATTAGGGTCAAAAGGGGGAAAAATGGGGGCTATTGCTGCTGCCAAACTGCTGCTATTGCTGCTAAATTTGTTGTTGGTGCTGCTGTCCAAGGGCAGCAGCTTGCTGCTGCTGCAGCTCCTATGCTCTTCCTCTTCCTCCCTCTCTACTTTACTCACTACTTCCCTCTCTACTTTCCTCTCTACCTCACTCTCTATCTATATATATAACCACTAACATATATATATATATATATACAACACAACCTATGTATATATCTTCCCTCAACTTATAACACACACACACACTCACACACACACACACAAATGTATACACGTCTCCACACACACACAACCCTCAAGAACAACACCACACTCTCAACGCTCCCCTCTCTAATCACCAACACATAACCACGCACAACCACAAATACTACCACATATATTAATATGTAAAAATCAGTCCAACACTTGTAATATTACTCAAAACAGTCCACTATTTCAATATTGCTCCAGAGTGGCTAAACCGCAATGAATCTCACCAATCCACCTACATGAAACTTGGTCCAAACGTCAATACCATTCTAGATCTACCCTCTAAACAATATAAAACTGAAATTAGATATCAACATGTCCTCTTTGGCATTTTCACAAGCACTTGGTGTGCCCTATTTGGAATCTCTCCATGGGACACACCTATATTCATGCAAACACCAAAAGAGGTTGGGGTCAAGAAGGTCAAGATTAAGTCATTAATCAAACCATTCTAATCAAGTAGGATTTGACTAATTACACTAACATAAATAGTAGGATTTATGGGCCATGTCTAACTTAAGTTGGGTCCCATCTAGAGTCTAAGTTACCCGGGTCACTAACACAAGTCAGAACGAAACGAAACTTAAACCCGACTAAACAAATCCAATAAAATATTATTAAAAATATAAAATTTCTGAAATGTTGAAAAATAAAAATGACCAAAATACCCTCAATGGTGAAAATTGGGAGTGACAGAACCGGAGAGAGCGTCTCTTGACAGAAGTAGCTTCCTTCAGGTCTTCAGGTAGGATCCCATAGACTGCGTAATTTATAAACGGGAATCGCGAGTCCCGAATGTCCACATTAGTGTCTATTTGTACTAAGCAACTTAGACACATATGTAGATTGTTCTATGAACAAACTAGCTCTCGATCGATTAATGTGACGATATATTGGGTTCCAACAGGAGCGGCCAGAGAGGCGGTGAGGCCAACAAGTGCATCGGCCTCCAAGTTTTGCAATCGAGGTACATGTTCTATAAAGAATCCTGTGAAGGTAGAAATGATCTCGATGGTAAGGAACCAGATCTTTGTGTCAGACCTCATACTATCCTCGAACCTGGTTGATAATCAGTTTCGAGTTTCCATAGGCCTCAATGCAGTCAACTCCCAGCTGTTTAGCGTGTTGGAGTCCGATGATGAGAGCGTTCTACTCAACGATGTTATTGGTGCATAGCTCCATGAGAGAATATGTACGGTGGATGACCAAGCCGTCGGGAGTGGTGAGAACGACTCCAACCCCTACAATAATCTCACCCTCGGGCCCTATTATTGAAGCACCGTCAAAGAACATGCGCCAAACGGAGTTGTTTGAGACGGTATTGGACTATAGGACCTCATCAGGGATATCGTCATAGAGCTTTGATGTCTCTGGCATGGGGTGTGCCACCAAAAAGTCGGCCAATGCTTGGCCCTTGATTGCCTTTTGTGGGACAAACACTACGTCATAAGGAGTCAAAAATATCGCCCATGTGGCTAACCATGAGTTCAAGGCCCCTAGCTTGGTCATGAGAACCCTGAGGGGATTGACACGGAAGATGGCGTGGATCGTTTGTCCGGCCACATAATGGTGCATCTTTTGGATGACGAAAAGCAGAGCAAGACATTCCATCTCCACAAAATTATACAGATGCTCGGCTCCAATCATGGTCCTTCTAAGGTAGTAGATTGCCTGTTCGTGGCCTTCATTGCTTCTCTGGGATAGCAAAGCAACGAAAGAATGGTCCATAGCTCGGACGTATAGCAGAAAGGGTCTCCCTATGATTTGTGCTACTAGTATTGGAGGACTAGTGAGGTACTTCTTGATGTCGTCAAACGCGAGCTAGCATTCTTCTGTCCAGACAAAAGAAACTCCTTTCTTCTTTAGTTTGGTGAAAGGTTGACATCTACCAGAGAGATTTGCTATGAATCTTCTGATATATCCCAAGCGCCCTTACAGGCCTCGTAGCTCGCGGAGATTCTTCGGAGGAGCCATGTCCAAGATCGCCTTAGTCTTCTCAGGGTCGATATAAATACCCTTGGATGTGATGAAAAAGCCCAAGAATTTGCCAATGGAGACTCTCAAAAATGACTTGGTGGGGTTCATCTTCAGTTAATGTGATCGTATTAAGTTGAACACTGTTCTCAAGTCGTCCAAGTGACTGGATTTATTTTTGCTTTTGACGGCAATGTCATCAACGCAACATTCTACCGTCTTTCGGATGTGCTTGCGGAATATAGTGCTCATTGCCCGCTGGTATGTTGCTCCCGTATTCTTCAACCTGAAGGGCATCACTGTGTAACAGTATATCCCTTTTGGATTCCGAAATAAAGTATGCTTCTCGTCTTTGAAAAATATCTTTATTTGGTTTAGCCTAATAAACCATCCATAAAGGACATACGCTCGAAGCCACAAGTGTTGTCGATCATCACGCTAGTGATCAAAAAGGGAAACTCATCTTTTGGGCAGGCCGAGTTGTGATCCCTGAAGTCAGTGAGACCCGAATTTTCTTGATCTTCTTAGTGACTGGGAAAATGTTGGCCACCCAATCTGGGTGTTGTTCTTCGCGAATGAAGCCACTCCCTAAGAGTTTGTCGATATCCTCCTCGATAGTATCCATGATGTTGAGGCAAAAATGTCGCTATTGTTGTTTGACAGGCTTAGCATCGGGTAGGATATTGAGACGGTGCATGGCTACTTGCGGGTCTAAACCCGGCATGTCTTCATAGTTCCATGCAAAGACATCGACATATTCTCAGATAAGCTATATCAGAGATTTTTTGTCTTCTTCTGTCAAGTTTTTGCTGATGACAATGGGTTTGGGGAAGCCTCATTTCCCAGCTTGACTTGGTTAACTTCATCTTCTGCAGAAGGTTCGCGTTGTTCGAAGCGACATTCCCATTGGGATCCCAGGCGTTGAGCCCATGGTTCATCTTCAAAGTATTCAAGCATTTGTTTTCATCCTCGACTGGGGATCTGCAGAGACCATATTAACAGACAATACCTTTTTGAGGGCTTGGCCGATACTGGTATCGGAGTCCCAGGTTGAGGAGTCTGAGGAATGTGAACGCATCGGGACCTCTGGTTCAGAACTCTCCGACATTGTTGTGGGTGTAACGTAACCCAACCCCCGGCGAGTATATTGGTATTAATTTTGGGACTTTCCCTTCAGGATACGAAGTCGTAAGGGAAGGCATCGGCCTTTGCCATAGTTCAGTCCTCTGTCACTGTTCAAGTGTAACGGTAGAGTTGTATCTTGCCGTTATCGGGTTCTAATTCTGCTAGAGCCAGTCACTGCAGATGTTCCAATCGGTCGAATATGATGGGTTCCTCCACCTTCCTTCTCGCTGGAATCTAGAAGTAGGCACCTCAGGAAGGGACAACTCGGCTTGCAAGGTTGGCATTTGTTACTTGTGTTTGCAGCATATATAGAGCATTGTCTAAGAAATACCTTGTGTTCCAATGCGCATAAGAGTAATTCAAAGACAACTTCCTATTAATGAAATACAAAATTTTATCCCGAGGGATTACGTCATCTAAAGAGTGCACCTCCGTATTGGCGCATACGTAGTCTCCAACTCTTAATCCGTGAGCACCAGGGTTGTTGCGGAAGAAGGTGGAGGACGTTTCCCCTTCAGATTGACTACCAAGGGGGCTATAGTCGGAGGTTCGTGTGACCTCAGAGTTGGCTTTAGAGCCTTCCGGGGGAGCATTATTTGTATAGGCTCCTGGCCAGCCTCTGACATGGTCGAGGATGATCTAGCTGGAGCTTTGCCTCGGAGCTTGATGACAAGGAAAGCCGACATCTTGGAAGGTTTCCCCTTTAATCGAACCTTCAACGGTTCTTCAGCAATAACTGTGCTCTTTGCTTCGTCATTGGCATCATCGCCCATGGGACTGATTTGTACAGATCAGCATCTGTACAATATGCTTTGAGTCCTCGAAAGGGATCGATGTCAGCAAACTCGGCCTTGCTAGTCCTGTCACTGGCCACATACTTCATGTATTGATGGAGAGTGGAGGGCACGATCATGTATTCTTGAATCCATGGTCGTCCCAATAGTATGTTGTAGTTTATGTCTGCATCAATGACATCGCAAGTTACGTCAGTCTGGAGATCACCTATTTGGCATTTTAGGCAAATCTTGTCCAGGGGTTCCTTCATTCCAGTATTAAAGCCGCTGATTGATGTATTCGACGTGGTCAGCCGTTGCATCGGGATCCCCAAAGCTTGGAGTAAACTCCGAGGGATGATGCTGATACAAGAGCTATGGTCGATGTGAATACGATCGACCTTAATGGCACCAACGTACCCTGTATAGTATAGGGGTCGGTTGTGCTGGTTGTTCTTTAGTAGCATGTCCTGATGAGTTAAGGTGATGTTAGGGATCACCTCGACTACGCTATGACAATGTGGACACTCAACTAGGTTCTCCATGGACGGTTGCACCTGAGTGAGGAAGGAGTCAGCGTTCTATAAAGCTTCGTTGAGGGCGTCTCGAGTCTCTTTGGAGAGACGGAGGAGCTCGAAGAGTGATAATCGGGCTACAGTATTAGCTAGCTGCGCCAATATACAAAATTATAGGGCTTGATTGGCCATACTGCCGAGACTTTTCTCAGAGGCTTGTCAAACCGAACCTCCTTCTTCTTCTGTGATGGGCCTACTTCTGATGTATTGGGGGCGTTGGCCACAACGTGTTTCCTCCTCTAGAGCTTGGTTCTCTTCTCATTGGTGAGCCGAATGAGTGGTGACCAGAGTGTCATCTATCGATATAGAAGCCATCCCACATGCCTTGACCTTCATTTCCTTGACAGAACACATTACAGGCACCATCATGTCAGGGGTGAGATCAGGGTGGATCCATATTACTTTGCCTCACGGCGTCATAAATGGGTTGAGGCCTTGGGCGTTGTCACGGGCCGGTAGAAGTTTGACTACTTCCATCGTCGCTCTAGGGATAGGGACGACGCCGTCTTGAGCCTCTATTCTCGAAAAACTTCCGAACTAGAGAGTGACCATGTTGGAGGTAACAGTCTTCTCCCCGTAGTCGAGTGAGATGACTTTAGCGCGATGAGGCACTAGATTTGTCTTTTCAACACGTAACAATCACACGTCGAACGATGGACATACTGGTGGTAGTGGCAGTATTTTGGATTCTCCACCTTTTCTACTTCATCGGGACGCTTAGGAGGCGGGAGCTGAAATTTGCCACTCTTTGCTAACATATCGAAGAGTTCTAGTGTATCTTCGTCGTTGAAAGAGTAGGTCTCTTTTGGCCTCTGCACTTTGGTCGGCTTCGGGTTCGCTGATGTCGAACCTTTGGAGATGTTAACGGTCATGGCTTGCTTCCTTTTTTTTGTCTTTGCTGCCGGATGAGCGCTTCCCTTTATCTTCAAGAAAGGGGAAGTTCAGTCCCAGTAGTTGTACATCCTGCACTTTTTTTTGAGTTGCATCCGCTTCTGTAATGAAAGGTGTCCACTCCGTGCATTGAGCACTGTGCCACAACTTGATTGCAGGAAGCATGTTCTTGTGGCAGGAGTCCATAAGAATAGGCTCAGGTATACCAGGAGGTAACCTCATTGCGACCTGGCGGAAGTGCTCAATGTATGCGAGCATCGGCTTTTTCTCCTTCTGAACGATGTCCATGAGAGTTGACATCTTCATGTCCATTCCTCCTTCGTAGAATCGATTGAGGAATAGGTTCTTCAAGTCTTCGAAGGACGAAATGCAGTTGTCCGAAAGGCTGCAAAACAATTCGTAGGCCACCCCCTGCTGGGGTCCTACGAATATGTTGGTAAGGAGGGCGTCATCCTTTGGTAGATGCCCCGTTACTGAGGCAAAGTACCTCAAGTATCGGCGGGGAGACTCCTTCGCATCGAACGGCGTGAGAGTCTACGGGTTATATTTAGAAAGATAAATCACATTATCACATTCAGCAGGATATGGTTGCTGAATCCCCATCTTTTGGAGTGCTAGTTGCTTTTCTTTGGCATCATAGCGAGCGTACAACTCTTTTAGATCCTGCTGTATTTCGTTCGTCATTGCAGGTCCTGTTGTTGACGAAGTAGATGATGATGGCCCTGCTTTGCTCATGATGGGAAGCACATTGGATCCACCGTTATCCGCTGGGTCAGGAGCATGAGTGGAGGCAGTGGTGGTCAATCTCTCCTTGGTTTCTAAGACGACAGAAGCTAAGGACTTTATAGTAGTGTTTAACATACTTAGGCTCTCCTTGAAGGCCTCTATATGTTTCTGCTGACTAGAGCCTTCATTGATTTCCATGTTGTGAACT
This sequence comes from Iris pallida, assembly GCA_029216955.1. Taxonomy (NCBI): domain Eukaryota; kingdom Viridiplantae; phylum Streptophyta; class Magnoliopsida; order Asparagales; family Iridaceae; genus Iris; species Iris pallida. Next base: position 6,959,920 of record JANAVB010034420.1, read on the forward strand.
TCGGCCATAAATACGAACACCATGTATAGATAGAGGACGGTAGATCTTTCGCTCTCCGGTTCAGATGGCTAAGTCTCATCGTCTTGAGGATAGACCGGTAGGTTGCAATCATCCTCTGACTCATTGTAATTGCTTCCCTTAGCTTTTTGGCGACCTGCGCCTGCGGAGGTATATGTGTCATACAATCCTTCGTTGGATTGGAATACGGGATTGTCATGAATGGTGGAGGGCTGGCTACCCCCAACATCTGACGTGGCATCTTCTTGCGGCAAGGAGCTAGACTTGGCGCATGTGTGTTGGAACACACCTATGTTGGGAACTTTCGTCTTGCTACTCCTAGGCCGCTTCTTGGGCTTGTTGGCCGAGATGGGAGGGTTTTTGGATAGCTATTTGAGAGATGGAGAACCCCGTACCGTGTTGCATAGAGCAACACGGAGTTCCTCTTCTTCCTCGCTCGACGAGCCCTATCGAGTCTTTGATGTACAATCGCTATTGGTCGTAGTCTTTGGAGGACAGACGATCTCCTTGGTGGCGATATGGCTGCCTGGTGACAACAACTATTGATGGTGATCTGGGTACAAGTATGCCTTGGTTTAGGCATACTTGCGCCACAGATTCCTCTTCTACTTTATGTTTGTGGCAAAGCGTTGAGGTCTTCATTCGTGTACCCCTATTGTACGTGCAGGGAAGCTGCACGCAGGAGTGAGGATACGGAGATAGCTTCTCTCTTCTCAATTCCTGCACGCGAGACACGCTTAGGTCATGATCAGAAAGTTGCTGATGAGGTAGACTTCTTCCATGCTCACAAGAATACTATTCGCATGAGTCTTTCTCAGTGGAGTATACCCATGGCTCGATTTGTACACATAATTGCTCGAACGACAGCGGGGTTCTACCGGTCGAGGCATCGAATCAATCGGACCGGTTTTGTATAGCTTTCCATTGGCTGCGCACGTGACTGTCAACGCGTGCCTTTGGTCTGCTATTCGCATAGCGTGTTAGTTGCACAAGGTGTGTGCTGCCTTGGATTTCCTCCTACTACCCTGAGAGGGTGCCTAGTATTCAGAATCCAACAGAGTGGTTGGCATAACACTTTGATCGCATTTGGCACGTGCTGCCTTGGATCTCTTTAGGTTACCCCTAGGAGGTGCATAACGTTCAAAGTCAAATGTAGCCTTATCCGATGGGTAGGCAATTCTATCAAAGACAGATCTTTTCGTCGATACCGCTTCCTCCATAAGTAGTTGAGCCACTATGCGCTTCCTTCGACGTTGTGTCCTTGTTAGGCCCGCTATAGGGGAGCCGCACTCTTCGCTTCGCTTTCTCGGATTTGGAAACGAGCGAAACGGCATGGCAGCAGTAGCCAAAATCTATTTTGGGGCTTTGTAGTTGAGGGGTTTCTGGATCGCAGTCCCCTCGGTCGTGCTGCTCACTACAGTCGGCTTAGGCACCCAGGTGCGTCGAGCCTTCTTCGGTTTTAGAAACTGCTTCGAAGGACTCGACTTCTCCTCAAAAAGGATATCTTCAAAAGCTTGTTGGTTGAAACGTATGACCAACGTCTTCTGGGAAGATCCCAGCAAGTTGTTGTCAGATTGCGTCACCACTTTCTCGTTGGAGGAGAAGGAAGTCTCCAGCAGAGTCGCTATCTTCTTTGCCATGACAAAAGGTTATACGAACTTTTTATATTTTTAACGTAAAAAGAGTACAATCGATTCCTGAACAGGAGATCTAAGTACAAAATTTCTGGGAAAGTATGATGGTGGAGATCGAGCACTGCAGCGACTCCTTTATGGCATTGACGATCTGACGACGAGTTGAACTTGCTTTGGCTTTCTAGTGCTGGTGATTGAAACTCTAGGGTTGCCAATCAAGAAGGTATCAAAGATGAAGATTTTTGAAGCCTTTTTATATCGAAGGAAAACTCCTTCTATTTTTAAGGGAGCACATATGAGATGTGCATAAGAATTGTACAGGAATGCTGTACATAGAGATATGAGAGAATCTCGAGGTTACAAGGTGGGGGCTGCTGCTAAGCTGACATGTGGCAGACGTTGGGATTCTCTTTTATCAAAATCTTTGGAAGAGTTATCAATAACTGAATAAACAACACGTGGCGTGTGTTTATTGTTGATCGAATAAATTTATGCAATATTTGTTCCTATCTTCGAGGTCGGATTATGTCTTATCTTAGGGGAACATTAGTTTAAACAAATCGATTGGATATGGCCCTCATTTATGAGAACAATGTCCATCCTTGTCTATTGTTTAAAAAACCGATATGATAGGGCTCTTATCAACAGAATCGAACTTTGTTATATCTTAAGAGCAGTGCTTTAAATAAACCAATTCGGGTACTATCTGAAAAGATACTCGTGGAACCATGCCACCTAGACTTCTGGCGAAGCTTCTATGTTACTGTACTTATGGGCTACAAGTAGACTATACTTCGGGGGATGGAGTCACTGCACTTTTAGAGCGACGAGGCAGCTGTGCTTCGAGCGACGGAGTCACTGCGCTTTAAGGGCGACAAGTGGACTTGTGCTTCAGGCGACGAAGTCACTGTACTTTAGGGCGACAAGAAGACTTGTACTTTGGGCATGTATTTACTGTGCTTGAGGGCGAGCAGTGGACTTGTGCTTTGGGCAACGGAGTAACTGTTCTTGAGGGCGCGCAGTGGACTTGTGCTTTGGGCAACGGAGTCATTGTACTTGAGAGCGAGCAGTGGACTTAGACTTGGTCTTGACATGCAAGGAACCTCTGCACTTTTGGGCGACGAGTAGACTCGGTTTTGATGACAAGAGAGCCATTGCGCTTTTGGCGACGAGTAGACTCGTTCTTGAAATCAAAGGAGCCACTGCGCTTTTGGGCGACAAGTAGACTCGGTCTTGAAATCAAAGGAGCCACTACGCTTTTGGGCGACAAGTAGACTCGGTTTTGAAGCCACTATGCTTTTGGGTTGACGCCAGGGCGTTGTGGGCTGGTTGCGCTTCTAAGTCAAAGGAGCTAGTATTTGTCGAACCCTTTTAAGAGCAATTAATGACTGCTATTTTGATGGACGAATCGGTCATCCTCTTCTTTAATTACTGCCATCATTTTGGGGAATTCCAAGAAGTTAGTGGCCTAGGATTCAGTCGAAATAAACCTGTTAAATGAGGTTCATTATGCTGAGTTCTAGGTTCATTCTATTAATTTTGGAAGTCTTTGACCAACAGCCACATGGCATGGGGTTGGACCACACTCACTCTATATAAAGGGGAGATTTTTGAAGGGTTGTGTCTTATGTCTTTTTAACAATCCCACCGTCATGATCGATCCCGACTTAGTTTCGAATAGCCGTTGGCCTTACACAAGTCGACTGTTGATTGTGGATCCCTTCGTTCCTAGAAGTTGTGTCCTTATAGAAGAATTGATGCTGAGTTTTGAGATACACTTGAATGTTCATCGTGAGGAGTTCGAACCTGAACAACATCTTGGACGTCTTCGAGATCCAAGCATTCAAATTTGGATTGATTGCCAATCTGAAGAGCCACAGATTGTACTCTGCCCTACTCAGTGGCGGTGGCACAGCTTGTGCTGTGGACTGAGTTCTCGCTTGGGCCAATAGCTGCTTCAGGAAGAGGCTTGCTCAATGAAAAAGTGATTCACTCTGACGAGCTGGGCGTCTGGGGGGCTGCCCGTCTGTGAAGATTAACCCCCTTGTATGGTGCCTGTGAAGATTAACCCTCTTGTAGATCTCTAGGTGCTTTAGTTCTTTTCATGATGAATCTGTAATAGATCCTTTAAATAAAGAAGCTCTTTTTTTGTAATCATGATGAATCTGTAAAAGATCCTTGTAGGCATGATTTAATAAAGAACTCTTTATGAACTGTGACTTTGATTTTCTATCTGCGCATTTGGGTACCTACGCTTTTGTGAAGCTTTGTCTAGCGAGAACACTACCTGCGCTTTCGATATGTTTGCACTTTTTCATCCTTCTATAATAAAAAGAGTACAATGAATTCCTAACCAGGAGATCTAAGTACAAAATTTCTGGGAAAGTGTGACGGTGGAGATCGAGCACTGCAGCGGCTCCTTTATCCCGCTGACGATCTGACGACGAGTTGAACTTGCTTTGGCTTTCTAGTGCTAGTGATTGAAACTCTAGGGTTGCCAATCAAGAGGGTATCGAAGTTGAAGATTTTTGAAGCCTTTTTTTATCGAAGGAAAACTCCTTCTATTTATAGGGGAGCACATATGCGATGTGCATAAGGATTGTGCAGGAATGTTGTACGTAGAGATATGAGAGAATCTCCAGGTTGTACGCTAGGATTCTCTTTTATCAAAATCTTTAGGAGAGTTATCAACAACTGAATAAACGACACATGGCGTGTGTTTATTGTTGATCGGATGAACCTAAGCAGATTATGTTCCTATCTTCGAGGTTGGATTTTGTCTTATCTTAGGGGGGCATTAGTTTAAACAAACTGATTGGATACGGCCCTTGTTTATGAGAATAATGTCTGTCCTTGTATGTGGTTTAAACAAACCGATAGGATAGGGCTCTTATCAACAGAATCGAACTATATTATATCTTAAGAGCAGTGGTTTAAACAAACCAATTCATGTACTATTTGAAAAGATACCCTTAGCACCATGCCACATGTGCTTCTGGCAAAGCTTCTATGTCACTACGCTTCTGGGCTACGAGTAGACTGTACTTCAGACGATGGAGTCACTGCACTTTTAGAGCGACGAGGCAGCTGTGTTTCGAGCGACGGAGTCACTGCACTTTAAGGACAACAATTAGACTTGTGCTTCAAGCAACGAAGTCACTGTGCTTTAGGGCGACGAGTAGACTTGTGCTTTGGGCATAGAGTCTCTGTTCTTGAGAGCGAGCAGTGGACTTATGCTATGGGCAACGGAGTCACTGTGCTTGAGCACGAGAAGTGGACTTGTGCTTTGGGCAACGAAGTCACTGTGCTTGAGAGTGAATAGTGGACTTAGACTTGGTCTTGACATGAAGGAACCTCTGCGCTTTCGGGCGACGAGTAGACTCGGTTTTGAAGACAAAAGAGACACTGTACTTTTGGGTGATGTAACTATCACTTTTCTAAAATGAGAGTAATTTTGAACTTTTGTAAAATTATTATTTTAGTTATTGTTTAACAGATTAAATTAATGTTAGTGATATGAATTGGTGAATTTTGATTATTTTAATATTATTTTAATTAATGTAATGTGATTTTGTTAATAGTTAGTGAAACCTTAGAACTACTTTGACTAAAGGCTAACTATGATCCTTCGGACCGAACTAATGAACTTAGATTAGTAATTAGACGCTAATCTAGCTAGGAATCACTTAGAATCTAATTAAGGAATAAAAACAATGTGCTAGTTTGGGCCTTTAACAAAGGGGCTTGATTAGACAACTTAGAAAGGCCTTTGGGCTATTATAACCTAACCTACCCTAACCCATGACCTATGGCCGGCCACACATTGGTTCTCCCCCTATAAAGATCATCATTAGCCCCCTTTCTTACCTCTTGCATTGAAACCCTAACCCTAATTTGTGTTCTTCCCCAAATTTGCCTCCATTCCTCAAATCAACTCCAAATTCATCCAAACCAATTGCAAACTCTTCCTCGTGAAGAGAGGAGGCCTCTATTGGCTAGCTAGGAGGGATTTGGAGCAATTTGACCATTAGAGCTTGGTGGGAGATCTATTCTAGGGATTTTCGTTAGGATTCCAACTCCCAATTGGTAAGAGCCTCTAAACCTATTAAATTTCTGATTTCTTATTGTAGATACATCCATTTAGGGTCCCTCTAGCCCTAAGAATGATTTGAGTCCAATTCGAGTCCATTTGAGGTATGTTGCATGGGCATATCGCTCCGTATCGAATATGTATCTCAAGTGTTCGACGAAATGCCCCATAGGAAGTTTTGAACACCAATTTCTGATGTAATTACATTTTTATCGAGATAATATGCTGTAGATTATTTATGAATTTGACTGATGTGAAATTGATGTGGTTTGATATGTTTTTATTGACACAGTGACACGCGGCCATGAATCTACCTGCACGTAGTGGCTACCGTGCGGCTAGGGTGCCTATCCTCGCTCTACACGCTACATTTTCTCAACCTTGTCACTGATTTGGGTAGTAGCAATGAATGATACACAATCTGGGGCTTATGGCTTCGAACCATGGCCATTTCGACCCATGGCAGACCCTGCAAGTTTCATTCTGAACAGTCGAGCATGCTGTCTTGCCTTCACTATTTTGTTCACTACACTTGGCCACATATTTTGTAGCCTGACACCTTCATTACACACTTTAGAGCATACAACACTACCTATACTATGTCATACATTTGACACAGAGCTTGCACAATTAGATGTCCTGTTCAACACAAATCCACTGCATTTATATCCTCTTACATCCACTGCACCTTGTTCTGTATCATACTGCTCGAGCCCCCTGCATTCAACATTGCATCTGTCCATATACATATTCCTATTTGGCCTATAATTTGGTTCAGTAGAGTGGTTCATGTTCTGTCCTATCCTTTTTGGGATAATTCCATACATGTGACACTAGATACCTATGTTCTTTTGTCCCATACTTAAGCTACATATCCATGAATGTTTACTCTACACCTTACATGAGTTCAGTCAAGGAGAGCTACCTATACTTCACCTCTAGTTCAGAGTGATTGCATATCATTGTCCATATTTCTTTTGGTTCTACTCATGAACCCAACCCAGTTGATCCTTCATATGCAAACATGTCTAGACCCTTACTTGTTGTCCTACACTTTGGCATGTCCTGCATTCCTATTGATGCTTAGCCATTCTTTTGTTGAGACCTTAGAATGTCCAGTCTCCCTTGGCATTATCTGTCCATTTTAGTTCAGACCACCCATATGCATGTTCAAGCCACACCATTGTTCAGATTACTCATCCCTTCGTTCTGTAGGAAGATGCAGCTTTTAGTTAGTTATCATACCATATATGATGTTAGGCCACATTAGACATTCTGTCCATTCAAACTTAATATCCAGACCTTGCCATTGTTCTTTCCAAGATATCCTAGTGTATCTTTTCCTTCACTTTTATTTTAGTCACCAATTGATCCATATGTTCAGATATTCCCTATATGTATCAACCACCCATTGATTTCTACCTTCATTCAATTATCTGTCTATTGTATGTATATTTTGTTGGCCCATTGGTCATGGTCAAACCTGATTTTAACAATTGATCAAACTCTGTTTTGATATACAGAGATACTCAGATGTTTACTCAAGATGTTTTGGACACTTGAACACTGATTAAGATCGGATATCTACTCAATTCATGACCGAAGCTGTGTTTTCCACTCGAGTCTATATTTCTTTATGCAATGTATTTTTTCACTTTTATTAAGTCTAGAAATACGTTGTATACCGAGTCGTACTGGCAAATAGGCTATCCAAAATCGTTTTCAAAAAATGACCTATGTTTTGATAAACATCCCTTATTTACAAAAGCTTCTGAAGGATTTCAAAAAGCCCAAAAATCATTTTTGAAAAACCCTGACCAACCCTAACAGAACTCGGCCCGAGTTCGGCCAAAGTTCGGCCAGAGTTCGGTTAGTGACCGTTTAATTTTTGAAAGTTTGAAAACTTAGTCTCCCTTCAGTTGCGGATTTTTATGAGATTTTCTCATAGAGTTCTGTCCGAATTCTGCCCGAATTCTGCCAGAGTTCTGCCTTTAGAAAAACTATAAATAGAGAAGAATTCTGATCATTTCAATCACTCATTCACTTTCATCTCTTCTCTTCTAAGCTTACGTTTCTGTAAACCCCCAATATTTTCTAATTATTTTAGTGTTTTAAAAATTATTTTTACTATATTATTGGCATTAAAGAGGTGATTGGTATATGTACGCGCATGTATAGATCTATATATAAATATATTATACGTATGATTGTGTGCTTGATGTTTTAAATACTACTAATTATAGCCTACCTTGTTACAAAATATTTTTGATACTTGATTACGAATTATAGAATTGTTCTTATGAATTTATACATATATATATATATATATATATACATATATATATGTATATATATGTATATATATGGATATATATATATATATATATATATATATATATATATATATATATATATATATATATATATATATATTTTGTTAAAAAAAACATTGAGTGGTGGGCCGAACCCCCCACCATTAGCAGCAGCTAAAGCTGCGGAGAGGGGAGCCCGACGCCCCTAATACCAAACCCAACATACAGCTACAGCTGCATTATTAGCAAACTTTAGCAACCCGAGCCAAAGCCTTAGCAAACCCATATTCTAAGTCTTAATACGAATAATAGACAACGGCGCAGTATATATATACAACTGCTCGGCAAACCGAACCCTAACCCCCGAAGTTCATATCTCCCACCTGAAGCCCTCGTCCCCAAGTCCTATTCGCTGCTGCGCGCCCCTCCGACCAGTCGCCGCCGCCTGACAACCGCCATCCCACCTCGCGAACACCGCCGTACAGCCCAGGCCGACCGCACTTCAGAACGATCTCGATTTTGCCAACATCGAGGTAACCTGTTTCTCGCCATCATACCCCCTCTATACGTGATCATTTTCGATTCTACAAACTCGTATAGGAAGCCAGTATAACCCCCTTCGCATCCCCTTTGATGGATCCCGACACCGTTCCTTAGATCGGTCGAAAATTCGACACGAAGTTGAGTCTGCACCGCTCGAAAAACAGAGCAACAAGGATGTTCCAAACCTCAACTTGTAAGCCTAATTACGATCTAAATATTAGGGTTTTTGATAAACTAATTAAAAACAGTAGTAAAAAACATAAACGAGATTATAACGCAACTTTTACCCCTGCAATTCGATCACTATGCACGAATTAAACTGCTGTTAAAGTTGGTCAAAAAACTGCGTGTAAAATAGTAAATTTCAGAAGCTTTATCCCGATACGGCACGTGCCCCGGCAAATCGGGCGACGTAGTCACGGGCTATACGCATCGAAAGGCGCGTATGGACGTTGCCAACGTGTGGTAACTGATGGAACTCAATTTCGTCGTGTGTGCGCGACGAAATCAGTCCGGATCCGTCGAGATACCCCGTATCGCCAATTTGCAAACTTTGTCCTAACTTCGTGCACAGTTGTCGATTCAAGACAAAACTTGCGCCAACAGGTCCGGATCGAAATTTTGGTCCTGTGTGCCAAGTTTGGTTCGATTCTGAGAAGGTCGAATCGGAACCCTTTATGGCGGGCCCGCGACCCACTCAAACGGGTGATTTTGTACACGGCTCATCAGAATCCAAAATTGGACATACCGTTGAGTTCCTCTCCTCAAACTGAATCCGTAGACATGTAGTTTGACGACTTTAGAGACCATAGACTTTGGCACACATTTCGGTGCAAAGCGAGTCCAACGACGGACATCGTTTTGACCCAAATTACGATTTTGCCCCTGTTCCAGAATTAGACTTTTGGACAGGCGTTTCCTAGGTATATCTTTTACACCGAGTGCATTTTTTATGTTTGTTTCAGCTTCCGAAGTTGTTTGGAGACTGTGACGTTTCTTGGCTGATATTGTGATTTCCAGGACTTGGCATTTTTGCACCATCAGGCAAGATACCTTGCCACCTTACTCTGTGATTATTATATTCTTATTTTCAGTTGCTATTTTCACCATTTCTTGTTTCGTGATATTTAAACTGTGCATCCAAGTCACACTTGGGGCAGGCGACTCTATCGGTCGTTTTCACGCTTTTACTTATTTTTCTTGCATTGACTAGTTTAGTGACCTTCCTTTTGATGATGAGGTATTGGTATATCTCATACGGCCTTGACACTTGCTTACCATGTATTGTGAGTCACATGTAGGATACATACCCGCGTAGTCGGCTGGCCACCGATACGTATAGAGCGTGCGACGGATAGGAGTAACTGCCAATAGTATTGCATGTTAGAAGACTTGGCGGTTATTAGAGGTTCATATCAGTCATAGAGATGATGATACTAGGCATTGGGTGGGGAGAATAATACCTGACGTATGGGCTTCTTTGCACTTTCCTGATTACTTGTGCGCTCCTCCGGAGACGCAGGCTCCTGGCGCCCTCTGACGTTTCCCAGAGCGTTATGGACGTATCCCCTTGCACATGGTGCCCTCTGACGCTTCCAGAGCATTATGGACGTAGGCCCCTGGTGCCCTTTATAGGAACTATGCCGATCCTATTTACAGCCAGGGCTCATGCGTCGAAGGATTGTATCTCAACTGCATATTCACAGTAGAATGGTCAGGAACCCGATTGCATGCGTACCTTTTTCTCTTGTTATATGATCACAGTTTATATGGCATGGTGTTTTCTTGTATCTTGCTATGTCCCCTGAGGACCTGGTTATCTCTCCAGGGTTAGACAATTTTCCACAAGAGTACGGTACGACATTGGAGCTATCATACATTGATGACGAGGCAGTCCCTACTGATTTCTAGTCTATTCTACATTTGAGATATTAGTGAACATTATTATTTTTACATCTCTTTTCTCTCTTTTGCGGAGGTTGGACTCCGATCTTGTGAGACTATTTTCATAGCTGTTTGGAGTGAGCATGTTCACCCGGCTATCTTTTGATACTCTTATTTATTTATTTGGAGTCTATTATCTTCTGTGTTGAGCTGTGATGAGATTAGATTATATTATTCTGGCCTGTGATTATTTATTTACAGCTTATGTGCATATATGAGAATTCCATATATTGGAGTATTCTTCATATATGTACAGCTGGCATGTTCATGTACTCGGTCCTACGTATTTTGGGACTGGGGCGTTACAGTTTCTATTCCAAAGAGTTCTAAAAAGATTTCATTTTCAAATCCCAAACCAGTTACAATTCTCTAGTCAATTTACCGGTTCGGTGCAGTCTATAAGATTTCAGAGAAATTGTAATCAGAGGCTTGATTGAAGAAAGACTCTTCAAAATTGAAGTTGGTCGAGTTCTTCGTATCAAAGCTCGCGTTTGTAGAAGTTGCAAGGACTTCGTATAAAAACTTGCGAGATTTTCCAATAGTGGATTCAACTGAAAGCTAGAGTTCTTCCGACTGGACTAGTCCTCACAAGAGGGAAACCAGTATACATTGTTGTGTTTGCATTTGCATTTTGATCTCATTTCTTTTACAGTTATTGTTTTGTGATTATTGATTAAATTCTGTGATCTTACTGCTAACAAGTTTTTAATTAGCAATATTCTGCTGCCTATCTATTCACCCCCCTCTAGAGTATTCTGCTTTACGACTTCGTTCCTACAATTGGTATCAGAGCGGGTTATACAGGTAAAGCAAAGTAAAATTGCAGTTCAATTAAATTTTTCTTAATTTTTATATAGATCACAGTATAACACATGGCAATTATGAAATTCACAAGTGAAGGCCAAGCCACAAACAGACCTTCACTGTTTGACGGCACAAACTACACTTATTGGAAAACACGGATGAGTTTCTTCTTAAAATCTCTTGATTTTGACTTATGGTCTATAGTTATTGATGGCTACAAAAAGCCTCCTCGTATTACTGTTGAGGGAGTTTTAGTTGATAAACCCCATGATATATATATTGAGGATGACAAAAAAAGGCCAGTCTTGATGCACGTGTTATTAACGCTTTGTTTTGTGCTTTAGACAGAACTGAGTTTAACAGGGTGTCTACTTGCACAACATCGAATGAAGTGTGGAAACTTCTCGAAGTAACCCACGAAGGAACAATGCAAGTCAAGGAGTCAAAGATCAACAAACTTACTCAAGAGTACGAGGCGTTCAAGATGAAGCCAAATGAATCCGTCACTCAGATGTTTACGAGATTCCTGGATATTGTAAATACTTTGCCTTCATTAGGAAAGGAATATAGTAACCATGAGCAGATTCGCAAACTTCTACGAGCTCTCACGAAGAACTAGATTCCAAAGGCTGGAGCAATCATTGAAGGAAACAACCTCTCAATAATGTCTCTGTAAACACTCATACGTAAGCTACTCACTCACGAGTTGGAACTTCAAGACTTTGAAGATGTTACACCAAAGGAGAAGTCAGTGAAGTCGATCGCTTTCAAGGCTCAACATAGAAGAACTGTCGAAGAAGATTCTGACGACAGTGACTCTGACTCTGAAGATCAAGCTCTTTTGGTAAGAAAATTCAAGAAATTCATGAGATTCAACAGAAAAACAAAAGACAGCAACAGCAACAACAACGAGGAAGATTCTATTTGCTACGGATGTAAGAAGAAAGGACATGAGGAAAGAATGTCCAACAACATCATCATCAACCAGAAAAAGTATAAAATATGACAAAGGCTACCTGAAGAGATCTACATCAAGAAAGTACGCCAATACAAGCATATGGCATGAGAGTGAAGCCAATGACTCAGAAGACGAACAATCGGATGACGCTGCAAATGTATGCTTGATTGCTTGCGATTAAGTAACCACTAATCCTCTGTTTGATCCTTATGATGATTTCACCTTTGAGCAACTAGGACAGGTTTTCAGTGACCTGTTAAATGACTACAGGAAACTGCATAGTAAATATGAAAACTCCCAAAAGGTACTTAAAGAGTACAAAGGTGAGATAGGAAGACCTACCGACCAACTAGCTGATATTAGAAATAATGTTTCTTCTAGTGAGTCTGTGAGCCTTCTTCTATTAAGCTGTTGTTACATGAGACTACCAAGTTATCCGAAGAAAAAGACCAAACTATCATCCAGCTAAAGGAAGACCTATCTAAGGAGAGAAAGAGTCTCCAGTGTGCACAATTCAGAATGGAAACACTTACATCTGACTATACTAGATTATATGACATCTCCAAAAAATTGAAAATTAGTTAGAAAAATGGCCTGAAGTTGCTGCTTCCTATTCTAACACGTGTCAATTACCGAATCATCGGAACACACCCAAACCAAACACTGTCAGACCAAACCATACCAAACCACTACCCAAGAAGACTAATAGGCATGCATTTTTCTATACTAGAAAACCGAAACCTACCAATCATGCACCTCACACAACTTTCAACACTCAACATACAAAATGTCATTATTGTGGCCTTATTGGTCATATATCCTCTTCATGTAGAATCAGAAAGTTAGTAGATTTAAATGTTTATGCGTGGATACCGAAGAATAACATGTCAGGATCCTACAAGAAATGGGTACCAAGAGTTTTATCTACAAATTGTTTTGTAGGTGGGACGCCCTTCACATGCTAGAAGCAAATGAATCCTCGACAGCGGTTGCTCACGGCACATGACCGGTGATGCATCATTATTCGCAACACTGTCAAAGAAAAATAAAGAAGGATACGTCTCCTTTGGTAATAATTTGAGAGGGTACATAATAGGTATCGGTGACATTGGTAAGGCTCCCTATCCTGTGACTAAAGATGTCTGTCTAGTTACCGAGTTAAAACATAATCTGCTCAGCATAAGCCATTTAGTTGATCACGGTTATGGCATTAACTTTGTCAAAGACAAATGTACTATAGTTGATAGCTCAACTGGTAGTACTATCTTTGAAGGTATCAGGGAAGACAACATATATGTTTTCTATCTGTTAGAAGATGCTAACAAAGCAGGTAGACGCTTGATGGCCATGGGCATTGAGAGTCAACTATGGTATATGAGACTCGGTCATGCAAACATGGACACAATTTCAAGACTATCCACAAAGAAGTTGGTACACGGCTTACCGGACATATCTTTCAAGAAGGATACGGTATATAGCGAATTTGAAAAGAACTAAGCTACTCGATCCGTCTTTAAGTCTAAGAATGATGTAAGTACCACTAGACCTCTACAATTATTGCATATGGATTTATTTGGACCTAGTAGAATTGCTAGTTTAGGTGGTAAGTTATATGTATTTGTCATTGTAGATGATTTCTCTAGATACACGTGGTTATATTTTCTTGCACGTAAGAACGATGCTTTGTCAGAACTCGTCACCTTTTGCAAGAAAGTACAGAATGAAAAAGGTTTCATGATTACTCGCATTCGTAGTAATCATGGCGACGAATTTGAGAATGCAGAGTTCAAGCAATTCTGTGACACACATGGTTATTTGCATGAGTTTTCTGCCCTAGGACTCCTCAACAAAATGGAGTCGTAGAATGTAAGAACAAGACTCTTTCTGCAATGGCTAGAGTAATGTTGAACCAGTTTAGTCTACCTAGATACTTTTGGGCTGAAGCTGTCAATACAGCGTACTATGTTCTCAATAGGGTTCTGATTCGACCTATTTTGAAGAAGACTCCCTATGAGTTATGGTTTGATAGAACACCCACTGTTTAATATTTCAAGATATTTGGTTGTAAATGCTTTATTCTTAATACTAAAGACAACCTGAGTAAATTTGATGAAAAGGCCGATGAAGGTATCTTTTAGGTTATGCGACAAAGAGCAAAGGGTACAGAGTCTTCAATAAGAGAACCATGATCATCAAAGAATCAATTAATGTCAAGTTTGATGAACTAAATCAACATTCAGTCGATGACGATGATGAAGACGTAAGTACACCAAGTACAACTACTATAAAACCTTCACACAAAGATGCAGAACCTTCATACGAAGCACCAGCTGAGCCTCTAAGCAAACCTCCATACCAAGCACTAGCTGAGTCTTCAAGCAAATCACATACAGAACCAGAAGCCGGAACCAACAATCCTGAGGATATGCCAAAAGAGATGAGATTCTTGGCAGATCATCCAAAGGGCTTGGTAATTGGTGAGGTTACCAAGGGTGTAAGTACTCATTACTCTAATAAAGATATAGCTTCATGTGTTGCTTTTATCTCACAGCTTGAATCCAAAAACATTAAGAAGTATGTAGTGATAATTTTTTGTTAGATGCTATGCAAGAGGAATTAAACCAATTCGAACAGAATCAAGTTTGGGAACTTGTTCCCAAGCCTATTGATCATCCGGTCATTGACACCCGTTGGGCATTCCGAAACAAATTGAATAAGAATGGTTTAGTGACTCGTAATAAGGCTCGACTCGTAGCTCAAGGATACAATCAAGAAGAAGGTATCGACTATGATGAGACTTATGCCCAAGTTGTGAGATTAGAATCCATTCGCATATTATGTGCATTTGCATGTTTTTATAATTTCAAATTATTTCAAATGGATGTTAACAGCGCTTTTTTAAATGATTTTATAAAAGAAGAAGTTTATGTAGCTCAACCTTCAGGTTTTTTTTATTTCAAAAATCTTGATTATGTTTTCAAGTTGAAGAAAGCATTATACGGTTTGAAACAAGCCCCTCGTGCTTGGTACGATCGTCTAAGCTCTTTTCTACTTGACAACGGTTTTTCAAAGGGAAAGGTTAACACTGCATTGTCTATAAAATCTTTAAATAGCAATCTTCTTTTGATTCAATTCTATGTTGATGATATTATTTTTTTGGATCCACTTGTCAAGAATTTTCAAAGTGTATGCAGAATGAGTTTGATATGAGCATGATGGGAGAGCTGAAATTCTTTTTTGGACTGCAAATCAAATAAACCAACAATAGGACGTTTATAAATTAAGCAAGTACACAAAAGATTTATTAAAAAAGTTCGACCTAGAAGCAGTCAAATCATTTAGCACTCCAATGGCACCTTCAACCAAGCTTGATATTGATGAACAAGGCAAACTCGTTGACATACGAAAGTATCAAGGTATGATCGATAGCTTACTGTACTTAACTATTAGTCGACCTGATATTATGTTTAGTGTTTGCATGTGTGCATGTTTTCAAGCCAATCCTAAGGAATCACATCTGTGCGCAGGTAAGCGTATCTTCTGATACCTTAGAGGCACTTCTTATGTCGGCTTATGGTATCCTAAAACTATGTCATTTTACTTAACCGGTTATTCTGATTCTGATTTTGCTGGATGCAAAGTAGATAGAAAAAGTAACAGCGGCACATGTCATTTCCTAAGGAAAGCCCTAGTCTCTTGGTTTAGCAAGAAGCAAAATTCTGTCGCATTATCAAAAATTGAGACTGTGTATATCGCCGCAGGACGTTGTTGTGCACAAATCTTATGGATGAAGCAAACTTTAGAAGACTTTGGCTTACACTTCACACATATACCCATTTTTTGTGTTTACACTAGTTCTATTAATTTGACTAAGAATCCAGTATGTCATTCTCGTGCTAAGCATATCGAGGTTCGACATCATTTTCTTAGAGATCATCAACAAAATGGAGATATAGACCTTGTATACATAGACACACAGAATCAATTAGCTGACATTTTCACAAAACCTCTAGCAGAAGATCGTTTCAATTATTTACGTCGAGAATTAGGAATTTTAGATGTCAATAATATTAATTAATTTTGTTTTATTAATTAATTTTTCAATACTCGATAACTATTTTTGAGACAAGCCTGCAAAGAGTATGTCTGTAACCATGACTACGGTCGAAGCGAAACGGTACTTAATTGTTCCCCGGTGAACTCCCGTTAGCTGGGACAGTACTCCTACAGCTAATCTGAAACAAACGCTGAGTAATAAAATTTAATTTATAAAATAATATTAATTATATTATTTGAAGTTTAAAATTACTAAATTTGAATTAAATATTTAAAATGGGTTGATGAAAAGGATGTGGCCCACAAGCTTTTCATTTAAAAATCTATGAGAACCCTAGGCGACTTCGGCCCGAGTTCGGTCCGAACTCGGCCAGAGTTCTGTTGGTGTTATATACTTTTAAGTCAGAAACCGAGGCCCCCTCCTCTTCATCTCTACCAAACTTCATCAAAACAGCAGCAGCAGTCGCCCGAAGGTCCCCCAAACCCTAGTTCTTCTCCACCTTCTTTTTTCCAATCCACGTGTAGAAATCAATTCAAACTTTGGATTCGTGCAGAGAATTTGTTCCTCTACAACATACTTGAATCTCAGAAGGTATAACTCCTTCTTTCCTCCACTTTCAATTTCGTAGGGTTATCTAGTTTTGGAAAAGAATGCCTAAGGGATTCAATCCTTTCAAAAGGAAGAAGACTACTGCCAGTGAAGAGGCATCATCTTCCGATCCAAATACGGAGTCCCTTTTTCTCCGGTCCAATCGGGTGACGGCGTGTCAGATGAGTTTTACTTCAAAACTCATGACCAAACATTGCTATGGTATGCCGAATTTGCCAAGCGTACAATATGCACCGGCACTCCGATCAAATGGACTGTGTTTCCAGATCATCATACTTTATTTGAGGCTTTAGGGTTACACCGTCTCGTTACCCAAAAATTCCCTATAGCTACTAATGTCCTTCGACTATTTTACTATAACTTCGTGTTAGGCACTTTTACCACAAGAACACATGTTGGCGGGATTGATATCGAGTTCTATGATATGTTACTAGCGAAAATTCTTGGTATTCTAATTAAAGGTTCTCCACTCGATGACATCATCGACTTCGACTTTCCCGAGGGCGCGACTCTTGTTAGTTTTAAGAATGAGCTTTGTGCGCCAGCACGTGCTCGTCCTGGAAAGTTCAAGGCCAATAACATGAACTTGTTTAACTACGAGTTACATCGCATCATCTATTCCACTATTCTTCCAAATCTACTTCGAAAGATGATTTCACTGCACTTGAGCTATCTGCCCTCTATCACATTATTAAGGAGATTCATTTTTCTGCCCCTAAGAATATCATCCAGATGATGGGAAGATGTCGCGGAAGAGACCGCAATCTCTCCTATGCGATGATTATCTCTCGCATCTTTCAGCATTTTGATATCTATTTATCAACTTGCGCTCTGAATCCTGAGCCCAAGTATCTTCAGTTTTTTTGTCGTAGCACTGTCGCTGCTCCTGTACCTCCTACTCCTGCTCCTACTGCCCATGTTCCTCCTCAGACCTACCCTATGACTTTTGAGGGTATCCATCAGTACCTTTTGGATATGCAGACTTTCTCTGTTGACACTTCCAGCAAACATGAGTTCCGTAACGTGACTCAGTTCTAGGCTATTGCCAACTCGTTTGCCGATCTTCGATTTGCTCAGACGGGACATTCTGCCAGTTCTCTTCCTAGAGAACCTGCTGTATCTGGTTACTTCATTGAAGATGAGGCGGTACACTCTCTGTTCCAGCTAGGGAACGCTTATGATTGGTACCGTGGTTCGGGTGCTACTCTACACACCTCTGGAGCTGGCACATCTAGAGCTGGTCCTTCTAGACATGGTGGTCGTGCTGGGACTACTGCTGAGGATGATGATTGTCATGCCCCGATTCGGGGAATCTTTCATCCTCGCTTAGGCGTGATGCCGTACAAGTCTGGTGTTGCACTTGTACATGGCAAGAATGTGCACTGTTATGTCATTTAGAAATATTTGAAACCCAGCCACATTTCAGAAACATTGAGGACACAATATAGGAAGAAGAAATACTCATTTTATTGATAATTGTAGTCAGAATACAAATTTTCTCGATAATATTTGAAATGCCATTTCGGATACATAGATTCATGAAAAAAAGTACAACTGATAGGCTGCCATGAAATAACTTCCCGTTCCATACATTATGTCCCTTTAGTACTTCAAAATATAAGCAGCTATCTTTGAAAACTCCGCAATACTTTGTGCGACTTTAGGGAAAATAACTTGAAAAGAAACAGCAGTTCAGAAAGCTTTAGTTGCGAGGTGCGCCCGAGCCTTCTCCAGTACCTGTGGAGAAGGGGTCGGCACATTATAACAATGCGCTGGTGAGCCCCGTTGGCCCACTCAGCAAAACCAACATTTTATTAATGACAAGCATTTTAAAGATATGAACTTATTAGGGACAGGCAACATTTAGAGTAAATCACAATTCAAATGACATGGTATTTCATGAAACCATGTTTACTTTACCATTGGCCGAATCCAGCTTTCCTACATAAGATACAGGATAAAAATAATATACTTACCCCCTGCATATGACATTGATTAGCATACATCCTTACAACATGACCACTGGTGGTTGTGCACCATGTCGACGTGCCATATAGGACTTCGTATTGGTATGCGGTTGACCATTCAACAGGTGGCTGTAGAAGCATGGAAAAGAATAATAATTCTTATGCGGCCCAGAATCAACATGAAACTCCATGCAGCTCAAAACTTGGGAAGTTTCATGCGGCTCAAAAATTCTTGAGAGCTTCATGCGGCTCAAAGAGCTTCATGCGGCTCAGATACTTTCATGCGGCTCAGAAAAAGCCACGTGGCCTTATGTGGTTCGAAATAGGCCCATACAGCTGGCTATAAGAGCTCCGTGCAGATGGCTATTAATGCTCTGACACAAAGTGATAGCTCTGACATGATGGCTCTGACATAAAGAAGAGACACAACATGCTCATAAAAAGAAGAGAGAATCTTCATGATATCGAACACAGTTCACAAAGTCCAAAGAAAGTTCTCTATACGGATCGCCTGTGTGGCCTTTATGCGGCTCAGACATGAGGCCACCTTCATGCGGCTCGGTTATGAGGCCACCGTCATGCGGCTCAGACATGAGGCCACCCTCATGCGGCTCGGTTATAAGGCCACCCTCATGCGGCTCGGCTATGAGGCCACCCTTATGCGGCTCAGTTATGAGGCCACCCTCATGCGGCTCGATTATGAGGCCGCCCTCATGCGGCTCGATTATGAGGCCACCGTCAAGCGACTCAATCATAGGGACAGTCCTTCATGCGGCTCAGCCAGGATGCACCATTCATGCGGCTCGCAACATAGCGACAGTTGTGACACGTGGCAGAAGTTGACTAAGTCTTAAACAACTCAGATTTATTGCAACCAACAGATCATAACAGTTCAGATTTATTGCAAACAACAGTCCAGATTTATTGCAATAAACAGATCAAGATTAATCTTAACCAATCCACGACTGCCCACTTCTAAAGGCACAATTATAAGGATGTAGCCACGTGGTTGTACACCCCACTCATCACAAATTCCTATAAATAGCATGGGATTATTCCTTTGCACACACACAGAGAAACACACATATACATACAGAGAGCATTTCTTCGCCGGAGCAGAGGTTGTGTTCGATCGTCCAAGGAGTAAGGCAGAGTTGATAGCACTTTCCCGAGCCTCTACCGTCACCCCCCAGAATCCAAATTAAACAATTGTACTTAGATTGCTTTTCCTAGGTTTTGTTCCTAGGCTCTCTTTGTACAAGCGAGTTTGTAATTGTGAATTAAAGTTCAGTCCTCCCATAAAACTGTTCTGTTTTTTGATAATTAATGGCAAACACGATGGCGACTCTGCTGGGGACTAACTTCTCCACTGCTGAGAAGTTGGTGACGCAATCGGACGCAGCCAAACTCGGCTCCACGCAACAGATGCTGGTTGTTCGCTTCGACCAGCAAGCGTTTGAAGAGATGCTCTCTGACGGGAGCGCTAGCTCGGTCCAGAAACGAGCCGGCACGAAGAAGGCCCGCAGGGAGTGGAAGCCAAAGACCGTTGCTCCTCTCCAAGCTCTGGAAGAGTGTTCTCTGCTGCCCAAGATGGCGGAGAAGACTCGCATGCGGCCCCACTTCAGGCCGCAGAGGACCCTACTGTCTCCAAGTCTGGCAAAGGAAAGTACTACGATGCTGGACTTGCGAGAGCAAATGGGAACTCTGTGCGGTCCAAGAAGAGGCCGCATAAGGGTGCCAGCCGCATGAAGTCTCATGCGGCTACCAATCCTAGCCGCTTGGAGAAAGCTCATGCGGCCACCAATTCCAACTGCATGCAGAAGGCTCATGTGGCCACAAACTCCAACCACATACAGAAAGCTCATGCGGCCGCCAATTTTAACCGCATGCAGGCTGCTTATGCGGCCACC
Source organism: Iris pallida (assembly GCA_029216955.1). Lineage (NCBI taxonomy): Eukaryota > Viridiplantae > Streptophyta > Magnoliopsida > Asparagales > Iridaceae > Iris > Iris pallida. The sequence continues at coordinate 6,980,766 of JANAVB010034420.1, forward strand.
TATCCCAGCCGTATGCAGAATCCTTATACGACCGCCAAGCCCAGCCCCAGGGAGATGGCTCATGCGGCATCCAATCCCAGCCGCAGGCCATCCACCCTATGCGGCTCGGGTTCAGTCTTCGACCGCCTCTCATGCGGTCCTGACCTCAGATGCTCCCAGGTGGATGTGCCAGACTCTGTACGGCAAAGCTTGGACTCTTCCTACTATGTGCCCTTAGGTGCTAGAGCGAAGAAGTCTAGGACAGCGCGGGCTCGTCGAGCTCAGTCAGCTGTCCCAACTTCTGACCATCAGGGAGTCCCGCTAACTATTACGCGGGCCTCTGATGGAAAGTTGTACAAAACTACCCGTGTCTAGACCCCGGCGGCCAACAGACAGGGTGATTCTCAAGAGTCTCAAAACAATGATCAGGGACAAGTATTTTTACTGGCCTCGCATCCGGGAGCAGATATGATACCAACACACTCGGGTGCTCGGGATCCCCGGGCACACAAAACGAGTGTAAAGGTTGCTCGAGAAGCACTTGACTTGCGTGATGTGATCCTTCACAAGCACAAGGAAAGAGAAGAAAGCTTAGTGTACAGAAAGTCCTTCCATGGACATCACTGCAGTCAAGTTATTGTCAACTGCTGCTGCAACAAGACAGCAGTACAAGAGGACCGGCAGTCCATCTTCCAACGACTGCAGCAGCCAAGACCGTTCCTGCAACAAAGCTCAGGAGATGAGGTGCTTCCCTTCGCCTCCTGTAATTCTGCCCGGAAGGTCCCTACCGGCAAGTGAGGGAAGAAAGTAAATGTTTCCAGCCCGACGATCTCTACTAGCACGGCCAGGAAACTCTCGTCTAAACGGTTGACCACAACCACCACAGGAGGAGTTTATCAAGGCACCCGCTCTAAGACGAAATCTTCAACACTTGGAGATTCATCATCCACATCCCTGGGGGTAGCCGAAGCTGGAGGTAGCACTTCCCGGAACATCCACGACAATCCGGTGTTCCAAGAAGATAAACCAAGGAAGACAGTTCCCCCAACAGATGTAACAGAACCAGACGCCCCTGGAAACGTCCATGGGTGCCAAGATGAAGCAACCTCCTATGCAGGGGGTAGCACTTCCTCCGAGTCTGAACCGGAGGAGAACATTCCTACATACCCCGACGACTTCTCCATTCGGGTGTATGATTCGAAGAGTACGTCTTCCACAGTTCCTTCTACTACTCCTCATGTGAGAACAGTATTTCTGACTGAGAATGACCAGGACAGTCCCAGCGATCGACAACGCCTCGACACTCTTGAGGCCATACTTCATACCTTGGTCAAGTCAGTAGACGAGATCAAGGCAGCCCTGCCGGCTCTCCAAGGAAGAACACCTGGCCAAACAAGCTTGGGTACCGCCGTCAATGCGGACTCAAACACAACTGCACCAACCCCAGGCGATAATCCACCCAGAATGTCGGTTCCCGTGGCTGCAGAAGAGGCCAGGGAGGCAAGAAGAGAAGTCCAGGAGCTCCGGGCAATGTTTCACACCCGAGAAACCTCTCAGGACCTCAGGATACGACAACTGTATCCCGCTGCATGGAGATATGTCCCCTTTCCTCCAAGATACAAGCCATTCAACATCAATCCTTACGATGGGAAGACGTCTGCGAGTCGGTACATGACCTACTTCAAGGTCACAACCGACCATCTACCGTATGACGATGCCAAACCGCGATGAAGTTGCCCTCCGGTAACCCGGACTCTTCCTTAATTAAAATTTGCCAAAAGACGCTGCTCCCTACAATCATCCTCTGGATGGGCGAAAGTCAATTTAACGACTGGAAAACCTTCATCATCAGCGTCACTAGCACAGAAGCCAAGTTGAAGAAAGCTCGTCAACTGGGATTGAACATCTCGGATGGAGAAGACAAGGGCAAACGCCCTAATGCCAACAACAACAACGGTGGTAACTCCTCCAACAACCGAGACAACAAGGACAAACAGGCTATAGTGGCCGACACAGCCCAGAAACCTGAACCAAAGCAGGCCGAGAAGTAGTGGCCGCAGATGACTTACTCCTTCGAGGATAGTCATGTCAAGCCCATCTTTGACATGCTCTTACAAGGAGACAGAATTCAGCTCCCTCCGCCAAGGCGTGAACCCCGACCAGCAGAGATGGAGAGCCCCAAGTACTATCACTACCATCGCTATGTCCACCATACTACACAAGACTGCTTCCAATTGAAGCGGTACATCCAGAACCTCATCGACTGTAAGGCCCTGGCCATTGATTTCGAGGAGGTGACGTTCGCTGCCAACATGGTGTCAATCCAATTCAACAGCTTCCCGCCGACGAGGACCCAAGACGGCGTAGTACCCATCCTCCGGGCAAAAATGGAGGTCGCTAATCTTTCACCTCCCCGAGACCAGGCTGCTGGGCTGGTACCCCTCACCATATCACGAGGGGAGGTCATGTGGGTCCACCCGGACTTAGTATCTGAAGTAACCCAGCCAGCATCACCCTCTACTGGCAAGAAGAAGGACGGGACAGTCAAGTCCTACCGCACAATCTCAGCCGACGTCGAAGAAGCGACAGCTGTCGTTACCCGGTCTGGTGTACAAACTCAACCCATGTCGGGTAACTCGGCTGAAGAACATCAGCCGACCACTGCTGATACCCCAGGACCTTCTCAGCTTTCGCTGGCCGATAAGTCTAAACCAAAGGAGACCCGCTTTGACAAGCCGCTCCGGAAAGACACGCCTCAGGGGCTGGAGAAGCCCTATAATTTTAATATTTTGGCACAATTGGCCAACACACCAGCCAAATTGTCATTATATGAGCTCCTGAGACTCTTCAAAGATGTTCGTGTCGCACTGAGTGAAGCACTCCAGAATGCCAACGCATATCTGGCTCAGGTCAAGCTTACAAGAGAGAGCTCACCGGCAGATCTCCAGGACAGCGCTTGTACAGGTGCAATGCCCAATATTGTGTTTACTCTGCAGGAAATGCTTATCAAGACCAACCTGCACGATCGCCCTCTGTATTATACTGGATACGTCGGCGACATCAAGGTGGATCGGATGTACATTGATCCTGGTTCTTCGATAAGCATTATTTTAAAGAGCTTGCTTCACCTCCTGCGCATCCCTATGCATCGGCTGACTCCTACCAGCACCGCCATCAGCGGTTTCAATTCCGAAAGAAGCTATCCCATTGGGAAGATTCGCCTAAAATGCCAAATTGGTGACCTTCAGTCGGAAGTAACTTGCTATGTTATAGATGCAGATACCTCCTACAATATTCTCTTGCGGCGTCCGTGGATACATGATTATACGATCGTGCCCTCCACATTGTACCAGTGCTTCAAGTACGTCGACAAGCACGGCTTCGTAAAGATAGAATTTGTCGACATTGATCCTTTCAAAGGGGTTGAATCCTATTATTCGGATTCTTGCTTGTACGAAAAATCAAAGAGGCACCTGATCAAGGAGGATGCTCAAGAGCAGACGAAGGCCATTGCAAGGCCTAAGGAACCCTTGAGAATCCATCTCCAACCCCGCAAACCAGGCAGGACTGCACCTCTTACAGCGACTTTGCGTAGAGAAGCAACTAGTCTCCCGGTGCTCACTGCACAAAAGGAGCAGATGACAATCCGACTGCCAAGGTCTGGCCAAGGGCTGAGACCCACTACGGAGTTACTGACAATCAGGCTGCTTAGAGCCGGTCAACAACAAACAAAAGAATCCAATCCTTCTGTTAATCCAATGACAATTCGTCTTCCCAGGACAAGTCGACAGCCGAGCGCTAAGCCGGGGACTGCTAGTGAGCCAATAACTCCCCGTCCAGCACCAAGTATTAAGTCGGGGGTCGCTAGTGCGCTAACGACTCCACGTTCAGCACCATCAGTGGAGCCCCTGATGATCAAGCTGCCCAGGTCATTCTCCAGTCTTCATTAATACAGGGGGTGGCCGAAGAGGAGTTAGAGCTAGCAAAGTATATGGCTGCTCACACTAATGTTCCTTCTGCTGACGATGTAATTCCACCCAAAAAGATACCTTACTTAACAATAAAGGGGTATCTTTGAACTACCTCGAGCTTAACAAGCTTTGTATAATGTATGCTATGGAACACGGTATAGGCACCAACTTACACACACAAGTGACAAATGTCTATACCGCGAACCAACTTACTCCCGCGGAAGGCGCTTGCTTCATAGTCGAGGGAGAGGATCATCCAATCATCTTCGGCCGAAAGAATGATCTACAGCCCTTCAGAATAGAAGATGTTGATCTCGAACCCGACACTGGGAGACTGCCCCTTTATCTGTATAGCTCCCGATCCAAGTACCTCATGCAAAAACAGGGGTATGATATGGAGGCTACGCCAGGCTTGAACTATGGTACTGGTCGGCGATTTTCTTTGCAGTTGCCAGTCCCGGCTGGAAAACCACGGGATTACTACAACAAGACCAGACGTGGTATTACACTTGCAACAACTCATGAAAGCTCAGATGAGGAATGTGACTGGCATTCACATTCAACCGGATCACCCACTTCTGATTCGGATGTCAGCATCGGAGACGTATTCAGGTAAGCTTTGTCTGTCAATATGGCATTTACTGACACTTATGAAGAAGATGAAGATGTACCCGAGCTTCTCGAGTTAGAGCCTTAGGTTCAGCAAATAGACGCACAATGGGAGAAATGCTTCGAACTTCGTGATCCTCCTACTGAAGATGAGGTTATGCAAGTCAACCTCGACGATGAGTCCTCTCCAAAGCCAACCTTCGTCAGCAAAAGCCTGACAGACGAAGAACGGAAGGCACTTTTGCAACTCGTCAGAGAGTACATTGACGTGTTCGCTTGGAGCTATGAAGACATGCCAGGGCTAAACCCCGAGGTTACACTTCATAAGCTCAACATTCATCCGGATGCAAAGCCGGTCAAGCAGCAGCAACTACGGTTCCGCCCAAATATCATGAATAACATCCAGACTGGGTCGCCAACATAGTACCGGTCCTCAAGAAAACTAGAAAGATCCGAATTTGCATCGACTTTCGAAATCTGAATGAAGCATGTCCTAAGGATGAGTTCCCTCTTCCTATTACGGACATAATGATTGACAACACATGTGGCTTTGAGCACATGTCGTTCATGGATGGCTTCTCAGGATACAACCAAATCAAGATGTTTCCTGATGATGAAAAGCATACATCATTCCGAACGCTAATTGGTGTGTACTACTACACAGTCATGCCCTTTGGTTTAAAGAATGCCGATGCCACATACCAACGAGCTATGAGCGTCATCTTCAGAGATCATCTGCGTAAGACAGTAGAATGTTATGTCGATGACATCGCTGTCAAAAGCCGCTCTAAGGAAGATCATCTGCACGATCTGAGGACAGTATTCGACCTGATACGAGCATACAACTTGAAGATGAATCCCACCAAATCCTTCTTGGGCGTATCTAGCAGAAAATTCTTGGGTTTTATCATTACCGCCCAGGGAATCCATATGTACCCTGAGAAGACGAAGGCAATCATGGAGATGGGTCCCCCGAGAAATCTCCGAGAACTCAGAGGCCTTCAAGGGAGGCTAGCTTACATCAGGAGGTTTATTTCTAACCTCTCCGGGCGATGTCAACCATTCACACATCTCATGAAGAAAGGCATCTCCTTTGTATGGGATGACGAGTGCCAACGCGCCTTCGATAATATTAAAGAATATTTGTCAAACTCTCCAATTCTGGTGGCCCCGGCTGCTGAAAAGCCATTTTTGCTCTATGTGCGAGCGATGGAGCATTCCCTCGGTACACTACTAGCACAGAACAATGATACAGGTCATGAATAGGCTATCTATTATCTCAGCCGAATGATGATAGGACCTGAGCATAAATACACCGCCGTAGAAAAGGAATGTCTCGCTTTGGTGTTCGCTATTCAGAAGACGCGACACTATGTCACATGACAAACCATCCACGTTATATCACGAGTCAAACCTCTTAGGGTCCTCATGACCAAACCAGGCGCACTCAGCTCTCGCCCTGCTACCTGGGCGATATTATTGTCTCCCTACCATATGATCTTCGTCCCGTAAAAGGCTGTTAAAGGTCAAGCTCTGGCAGAATTTTTAGCGGCCCATCCAAGTTCGAAGTCAACCAGAATATATGAAGAGATCCCAGACGAGGTCGCCAACTCAAACATGGCTTCCCAAGATACTGTCTCGCGAATGTTCTTCGACGGTGCTTCAAGAACCGGGCCCAAGGGCAATATCGTCGTTGGGGTCGGAGTGGTACTGATTTCTCCCTCTGGCTTGGTGATCAATCGGGCGTACTCACTCACAGAACCTTGTTCAAACAACGTGGCCGAGTACAATGCCTTGGTTATCGGCCTCCGACTGGAAAAGAAACTGGGGGTAGAGTACCTGGAAGCATATGGCGATTCAGAGTTAATCGTCAATCAGATCCGGGGTTCTTACGAAGTTCGTCATGAAGACATGATCCCCTATCATCAAGTAGCAATCACTACCATTATGTCCCTGAAAGGATTCTTCATCGAACATGTTCCCAGACTCCGGAACATTCAAGCCGATGCCTTAGCAGGACTGGCTGCTTCTCTTGCGGTCCCAAATTACACTCATCATTTGGTTGACGTAATAGGCCATGAATTGGTCTGTCCTAAGAACAACGTCCAATTTGCTGAGAGTTATTCTACCCTGACGGTCGACGAGACACAGGACTAGAGGTTCCCATTTATCGACTTCACAGTCTATGGCATCTTGCCAGAAAACCCAAAGGAAGCCACCTCTATTAGAAGACGTTCTCTCAGATTCTTCTACGATACAGAGACAAAGATGCGGTATCGACGATCTTACGATGGATTACTGCTTCGGTGTTTGTCAAATACAGAAACCAAAGAAGCGGTACACGAAGCTCACGATGGCGTTTGTGGGGCCCATCAACCTGGCCCGAAATTACAAGACCGCCTTCGCCGGATGGGCTATTACTGGCCTACGATGGTGGCAGATGTGATAGACTATGCAAGAAAGTACAAAGCTTGTCAGGTCCCAACAGATTTCATACACCAACCATCCGAGTTTCTACATCCGACGGTAGCATCCTGGCCATTTGAGGCATGGAAAATGGATATCATTGGTCCAATCACCCCACCATCATCCAGAGGACACCGTTTTATACTGGCAATTTTGGATTACTTCTCCAAATGGGCGGAAGCTATTCCGCTTGTAGAAGTGAAGACATCAAACGTGATCAGCTTCCTTAAGCATCACGTCATCTATCGCTTTGGACTGCCTCGAAGGATCATTCACGACAATGGTCCGTAGTTCGCAAGCCATGCCTTCTATCGGTTTTACGACAAACACTGAATCCAGAATGTTGCTTCAATACCATACAACCTGGCGGCTAATGGATTGGCTAAAGCGTTCAACAAAACTATAATCAAGCTTCTCAAAAAGTTCGTGTCCTCAAACAAACGCGACTGAAATGGAAAGCTTGGTGAATGCTTATGGGCGTACCGTACTACAGTCCGAACGGCCACTGGGAACACAGTATTCTCTTTGGTGTATGGAAATGAGGTAGTTCTCCCACTGGAGACTCAAATTCTCTCGCTCCGCGTCGCCCTCACTTACCGATTGACGACGGATGATAATTACCGATGCCGGCTGCAAGAGTTGGAGGCCTTAGATGAGAAGTGCCTACTAGCTCAACAACGAATCGAGCTTTATCAAGCACGCATCTCTGGAGCCTTCAACAAGAAGGTTAAACTCAGAACATTCTAAGTGGGCGATCTTGTTTTGGTAGTTCGGAGGCCGATGGTTATGACTCACAAAACCGCCGGCAAGTTCCAACCAAAGTGGGAGGGCCCATTTATCATCGAGGCTGTATTCTCCAATGTCGTATACCGTCTCGCAAAGCAAAATGGAGACTTGCTCATGATGTCCATCAACGGTAAGTTCCTGAAGAAGTATTATGTCTAAATGACACCCGCCAAATCAACCGAATTGTTAAGTTATGTACCCTTAGGTACCGCTGAACTTGCACTCCGGTCACTCCAAATGAATCTATATCGCATCTTCGGGGTAGTAAGTCATGTATGATCACACCTCTGAACTTCCTTCCTAAAAGAGCATTTTCCTCATAATCTATTACCCGCGCTTTCAGTGCATAAAAAAGGGTAACAGTTCCACAAAATTCTCGAAACAACCACGTCGATGTCACCTCTGAGTTGTTTCACTTCCATCAAAAACAAACCACCCCTTACGTAGAACTTCCACGTCCATATTACCTCTAAGTTGTTCTACATACCCTTCGTGGAGTCCACTCCTGCCACGTCCTCATTACCTCTGAGTAGGAAGACTCCGTTGTAAAACCCTCATGCTTACCACGTCCTCATTACCTCTGAGTAAGTATGTTGGTTTTCTCCTGACTTATTATCCATACTCAAAACCAGGGTACGCCAAGGATAATAGGCCCACAAATGTCTACAGTTGACCACAAACGTCCACAGTTGACCACAAATGTCCACAGCTGACCACAAATGCTGTACTTGGTCCCCTAGTACATGCGCTTCTTCTCACATCACCACATGCCCTTGGAGCCCAGCTATTCCTTCGCATTCTTTCGCCCAATACCAAGAACTTCTATGTCCGCCTTACCAACGGAGTCGTTCTAGGTATCTCTATCAAACTTATTATCCATACCTAAAACCAAGGTATGCCAAGGATAATAGGTCCGCAGAAAGTCCTCCAGTAGGGCAAACATCATAATACCAAAAATACGATACAAATACAACAGATAATGGATGATGTAAACATAGTCACTCATTGAAAATCAAAAGCACTACATTTTTGGGGACCACGTCCCTGTTAAAATGAAAGAACATCATAAAGAAAGAAAGAAAAAGCCGATTATGGTTCGGCGACACAAAACTCTCTGAGCCGGTCTTTCAGTTGGGTCGTCGACCGCTCAATCCTCCGCTTGGCCCGGCGCTCCGCCTCCTGAGTCAACCTCTCTGCATCCTCCAGATGCACATGTGCTTGCCAACCGTCTTCAAGTCTCTTCAGGGCACGCTCCAAGGCAGTAAGCTTGGAGCTCAGATTCCAAAGAGGCTAATTTCCTCTGAAGCTGGAGGTCGGCTTCCTGGAGAATGAGCTCCTTATCTTGGCGAGAAGCTTGGAGCTCAGATTTCAAAGAGGCCAATTTCCTCTAAAGCTGGAGGATCTGCTCCTTCGTGTCGATTATCTCACGAGAGGCGGCCTCTTTCCGAGCAATGCAATCCTCTCCCCGGCGGCTTAGTTGATCGTAATGCAGAGATAAATCTCGAAGGTCCTTCATTGGAACAGGCTATGACGTCTCCCGTACCGTCCTTACCTTTTCCACGGCTACTATAAGGAAGGCACGCTCCTGATCTATTGCTGAAGATAGATCGACTTGCCGCAGTCCTTGAAACTGGGCCACGAGCTGATCAGCTTCTAGTAATTTGGGCTCCAAAGCTCGACCATCCCTGCCCCATCGGGGAGAGTTCTGAGGAGTTCAATCTGGCCACGGGCACATTGACGGGCCAATGCAAAAGATGTCCACCTCTCCACAGCAGCTTCAACCCCTCGCATCAGGAGGCGGTATAAACTGTCAACCACATCCTTCGATGACTCATCCAGAACTTCTAAGGAAGGCGACGTCAAAAGAAGAGTAGCTGGCAGAGTTGAAGAAGATGCACCGGAACTTGACGCCTCTGCCACTAGGGAAATAAGTTCCGAGCGATAGGACGCTTGAATAGCGGCTATCTCCTCCTCCGCAGCCCGAAGGATCCGGAGACTTGGCAGGGCGAAAAGGTCGACCTCCGGAGCCACATGAACTAAGGAGGGCACAGGGACCATTTCTTCCCGCCCCGGCCGTTCCACTGCAAGTTCTCCTGAACTCGAACTGGCAGGAGGCCGCTCGTTATGAGTTGGAGGAGGAGGAGGCATACTTTCTTCCACCAGATCCCCTCTGGTGACTTCTTCTCCGATGATGTCCGTCGTTGGCAGCGAAGGAGCAGGACCTGTATGTCCGGAGCAACCATCGATCAGCTTAACCCGAAGGATATAAAGATAGAGCAAATGAACCTCCTCACTAGTCTAGACTTGACTTAGCGTACCAGGGGAGGGTTGCTGAAGCTGAGGCTCGCTCACAGCTATTGTATCCTCCTCACCAGCGACATCTGAGTCGAATGCAGCTGGTTCCTCTACCTCAGCCATCCCGGAGGTAGACGCAATTCGGTCAGCATCACCCGACTGGAATTCAGCTACCTCGGGGATGGGTTCATTAGAGCCCACGTCACCCTGGGTTGAGACGTCAGCAACTGAAGGAACCTCAACCGTCGCCGGGAGAACCCTAGCGGAAATAAGCTCGGCACTCATCTCACTAATTAAAGTGGCTAGAGCTGGGTCGACCTCAGGGACAGTAGCCGTCTCTCGAGAGTCCACTTCTCCTGATGCCTACAAAGAAAAGGAGAATGATCAGATCATAGTAGAGAAAAGAAAAGCTAAAAAAGATGGTTGTAATTCGATTCACCTCTAAAACGGCATCAACATCCTCGCTTCTCTTCCTAATAAGCAGCCAGCGAGGCTTGACCGCAGCCCATTTTCGAGAGTAAGTTATGCCACCAACAGCGGACCCATGCCTGCTTCGCTTACGTGAAGGACCAGACACAACAGGGGGCTGATCCGCCACCACATCATCTGCAGGAGGAGGAGGCAAGTTATCGGGATCATCATTTTCGTTCGTATTAGTGGACTCCGAGTCTGACACATCAACTGTGTTCCCCTTCTTTTTCCTCGTCTTGGACCCTTTTGGTTTCTCCTCCAAGCTAGTACCTATAATAAAACTGGTACTTGGGTCAAAATCATGAGGGGGCTTGTTCACCATAACATGGTACAGAGTCGCCAAGTACAAAATTTGCCCTGACTCCCTAGCATCAGGTACAGAGAAACTGGTACGGGTGTGGACCAAGTTATAGTAGTGCCAAGCCCATATGCCATCAAGAACGCTTCCTTCAAAACCCAGACAGTAGCAGGGATTGTCCAAAAACATCTGACTGTACCCAAACTGTTGGGAGAACCGTCTGGGCAAGTAAGGCTCCAAGAAGACGGAGTTATGGTTGTGATATACCAGGTGTGCTGGATGGATGTTCTGCAACCAGAGGAACATCTTATCAGATAAGAGGTGAGGAGGCCCAGTACCGTCAAGATGTACGCCGTTTACTTCTTCACCAGTAAAATGAGGAACAGACACGAAAAAGGTATATATGTCCACTCTCGCTAGTGCCATCCGACAGGCGCACATGGTATCGCACTCCCAGGGCATACGGCGATACTGGAAGATGAAAGCATCATCGGCAGTTACGTCGTCTTCTGGGCCAGGCCTCATCAAAGACTGGTAATGCATCAACAGCCACCCCCATCAGATAATTATAGGGCAGCTCAATTCGTTCAGAGTCCTTCACCGTATTACGGGCAAGACCTTGGATAAGAAAGTACGGAGGCCATGATGTATGCTGCATACCATGGCAGAGAGAAGAGCTGGTCTGGCCCCAAAGACCAGCTTCACAGTGGGAAGGATAAAGTTATGACTGATCCTCTCAATAGAACCAGCCCCTCCCGAGACCACGCAGTTGCGCAGCCATACCATCAGAAATCCTGCCAGGAGAGCCTTCTCAGACATCTGCTAGGTATCCTGATAAAAATAAATAAAGGAGTCAGTTTGACTCCCAAATCTGTCGCCCGTGGTTTTTGTCCTCTCGGCGGTCGACACCTCGTTCTGTACTTCCTCCCGGGTTCTAGGACTTCGGGGAGAGACCCGACCTGAGGTACCTAGCTTAAAAGGTACCTAAGCCAAGTTTTGGTATGAGGAAGGTTCCCATCTGAGCTATCGTCCTTCTTCTTAGACGTCTGTTGGCATGTACTATGGTAACATAATAGTTTCCGATAGACAGCCACAAAGCCCGGAAACTGCTTCTCCAACTCCTCGAACTCTTCGTTCGTAGGGGTATACACTTCAAAGACTTCATTTCCCCAGGGCAACCTGGAGACTTCAAGCATCTCGTAGAGAATGAGTCCCATCTCCCCTCCAGGTGTAAAGAAGGTCCCCGTACGACGATTGTATGTCTCAAGCAGAGCCATAAACATCTTCTTGTTTATGGGCAGACCGTAACAGATGCCCCGAATGGCGTGATAGAGGCCAATCTCGTGCAGGAGATTCTCGTATGTCCGCAAAATCTACATGGTCAAGTTGATCCACGAAGGGATGGGGTTCATCCAGTTCAGCAGCGCCAACCGACCAATGGGGTAGGACCCCTTCTGAGCAAGCTGGTTCATAAAAGTGTCAGCCTGAGAGAACCAGAAGTTGGGACCATGCATATTTAAGAAGCTACCCAGGGCCAACCCGATGACGTAGCAGCTGATCGGTGTCTTGCTCGCGACCACGGACCCCAAGTTTCTCTTATAGTGAATATCACCCACAAACATCCCCTGTCGGCTCAGAATCAAGGAGTCCACCATTTGTCTGTCCATGGGCAGCATGTTGAACCACGATAGCGGGAAGTGACGCTCCATCTGAGGAATATGGATCGCCATCCCGTTAGAAGAAAAACTCCAACTTTCAGATATATCTAAAACATTGGAGTTCTTTACAGTCAGGGCATCCCCAAAGAGGAACGCAGGTTTCAAGTGTTGACCCCCCCAATTTCCTCGAATTTATCATGCCCGAGAGAAAGTAAAAGGACTGGTTTTTGATATCTCTCAGCCTCTCCTCAGGTTCATCTTTGGGAAATTGGTTCGACACATAATCAACTAAATGGTCGAACCTCACACCCACAGCATATTGGGCTCGACCTACCAAGAGTTCTCCCGCAGGATTAACTGGCAACTTCACTGAAAAAAGACAAAAGAAAGAAGTTAGAAGATAGCCAAAAAAAACCACATAGTGTGTTCTGAGCTTATGCGGCTCTATTTGGTGGGGCTGTATGCGGCCCAGTTTAAAGGAGCTTATGCGGCTCTGATTAGGTGGGTCTTTATGCGGCCAAGTTTATAGGAGCTTATGCGGCTCCGATTAGGTGGGTCTTTATGCGGCACAGTTTAAAGGAGTTTATGCGGCTCTGTTTGGTGGGGCTTCATGCGGCCCACTTTATAAGGAGCTTATACGGTTCTGTTTGGTGGGTCTTCATGCGGCCCAGTTCATAGGGTGCTTATGCGGCCACGAGATAACTCTCATGCGGCTCGGTCATGAGGCAACTCTCATGCGGCTCAGTCATGAAGCAACTCTTATGCGTCTCGGACATGAACCAACTCTCATACGACTCGGACATGAGGCATACACTATGCGGCTCGGACATGAGACGTTCATGCGGCCCATACAGCACAGCATATGCGGATTCATCACACCGAACTTAAACAGTTCAATAAAGACGAAGAATATGCCAAGGAGATAGGCTCGCGCATAAAACATGCGACATAGCCATTATGGTTAGGGTTCGAATCCATGCAGTTTTCTCCCAACACTCTTACCGTCAAAAGCAGGATGAACGTCGGGGTGAACGGAGATCGCCGACGAGGAGGCAACTCCTTTGCCCTTCGCAGCAGCACTGGAGGAAGCCTTGGGTGCCATTGATGATCGAAAAAGGAGAATGGACGGCGACTAGGGCAAGAAAGCTCGAGAAGAAAGAAGAGAGTAAAGAATCTCTCTCTTCAAAAAATTGCTTATATTTATAGGCTGACAGGGGCGTGTGAACCGATAGGCGCTTCGGATTTTGTACTGCCTAGAAGATAAAGTCGACCCTTGGGATTCGATCCCCTTTCATGCAAAAAAGAATGCTCAGAATCATCAAGGCAAATCTAAATATTTAATGATGACTCTTGGGATCCTATCCAAAAGACGGCTTTAAAATCAAAATAAATCAAGAGCAATTAATGAGACGCCTACGTGGCACAAAGACCAGCATGCGGCCAGAGAATTCTATGCGGCCAGAGAAGACTATGCGGCCAGAGAAGTCTATGCGGCCAGAGAAGCCTATGCGACCAGAGAATCCCATGCGGCCAGAGAAGTCTATGCGGCATGAAGAGCTTATGCGGACATACCCATGCTTCTTATTCAAAGTATTTCAAATTTTATAAATTAAAAACTTTAAAGGGGGTCTTGTAGAAGCATGGAAAAGAATAATAATTCTTATGCGGCCCAGAATCAACATGAAACCCCATGCGGCTCAAAACTTGCAGAGTTTCATGCAGCTCAAAAATCCCTGAGAGCTTCATGCGGCTCAAAGAGCTTCATGCGGCTCAGATAGTTTCATGCGGCTCAGAAAAAGCCACATGGCCTTATGCGGTTCGAAATAGGCCCATACAGCTGGCCATAATTACTCTGTGCAGCTGGCCATTAATGCTCTGACACAAAGTGACAGCTCTGACATGATGGCTCTGACATAAAGAAGAGATGCGACATGCTCATAAAAAGAAGAGACAATCTTCATGATATCGAACACAGTTCACAAAGTACAAAGAAACTTCTCTATACGGATCGCCTGTATGGCCTTCATGTGTGTCCAATCCCCAACTGCCCACTTCTCAAGTCATAGTTACAAGGATGTGGCCACGTGGTTGTACACCCCACTCATCACAAATTCCTATAAATAGCATGGGATTATTCCTTTGCACACACACAGAGAAACACACATATACATACAGAGAGCATTTCTTTGTCGAAGTCGAGGTTGCGTTCGATCGTCCAAGGAGTAAGGCAGAGTTGATAGCACTTTCTCGAGCCTCTATCGTCACCCGCCAGAATCCAAATTAAACAAGTGTACTTAGATTGCTTTTCCTAGGTTTTGTTCCTAGGCTCTCTTTGTACAAGCAAGTTTGTAATTGTGAATTAAAGTTCAGTCCTCCCATAAAACTGTTCTGTTATTTGATAATCAATGGCAAACAGTTGCGAGCCCGAATGAAGGTTTCGATACCGTGCTACCAAAGCACTAATTCCTCCTAGGCCGACTCGATCCCACCGTCGCAAGTACCATTCGAGGAAATCCTTGTATACAAGTACGTCTATGGTCATACGAATATGTGTCCGACTCGATAAATATTGTGTGCATAGAATGTTAAGTACTAGGCAACATGTTTATTCTCAACATTTTATATCTCATCGTCATAGGCATCAATTCATCTCAATTAAATGTTCAAGGGACAATCACAATCTCAATGTTGTTAACAGTGTAATCAATTCTTTCAACGTTCAATGTTCAATGTTCAATATTCAATCTCTAGTTTCTTAGTGGTATTGACTTGTGGCATTAGCAACTTGATATCGATCAACGGATGTTGCAAGACAATTATTTAATTGGCATGAAGGAACAGCGAGAGGGAAAATACCACCACAGAGATCCACACTCACCAAATTAGAGAATCGCCAAGAAAAAGAGGAACACTTGCACGCTTAGCCTTTCGTCATGCGTCAGTCTGCATTGGTACCAAAAGTTTGGTTAATATTCCGTCTTGTGTGTTCTCTTCTCTCAGAATTCTAAGAATGAATGCTATACAAATTGATGAAAACAGGCAAGAATCAAATCATCGAAAATCATTCAGAAAAGCATCCATCAAAACCAAGCAACAAAACCAGTAGCAAAACATCCAGAGAAAACTGTTGGACGCAATTCAAGAGAAACCAATCCATTAGAAAGGTTCTTATACAATTGTCCGTGATCGATTCGGTGCCAACGGTAAGTTTCCCCAATACTCGATTTCGACCGAGTTAACCAAGCCACAAGCCTTACATAGTGAACCGCTAGAAGCAGGATACTACATAATATACCACTAAGAAAAAGTTTCGTCCTCGAAACTTAAAGCAAAAGTCCTACCTCAAAATTATCAAACAACGAGGGGTATTTCACCCGCATCTCTTCTTCTAATTCCCATGTTGACTCCTCGACAGCATGGTTCCGCCACAGCACGTTGACTAAAGATACTGTCCGATTCCGCAAAACTTTCTCCTTCTTGTCCAAAATTTGGACAGGCTCTTCAGTGTAGGATAGATCAGCGCTCAGCTGCAGCTGATCGAAGTTCACCATGTGACTTGGATCATGCACGAACTTTTGTAGTTGAGATACATGGAAGACATCGTGTACATCAGCCAGAGCCGAATGTAGTACAAGTCGATAAGCCACTGAGGCTACCTTCTCCAAAATCTTGAAGGGTCCAACGAATCTCGAGCTTAGCTTTCCTTTTATCCCAAACTGCATCATACCTCGCATGGGTGTGACCTTCAAGAAGACATGATCACCCGCTGTGAATTCCAAAGGTCGTCGATGTACATCCGCATAACTCTTCTGTCGACTTTGAGCAACTCTAAGTCTTTCTCGAATTATGCGAACCCTCTCGACGGCCTATTCCACAAGTTCTGGTCCGAGCACTTGCTGTTCACCGACTTCATCCCAGCATATCGGTGATCGAGATTTCTGTCCATACAAGGCTTCGTACGGGGCCATCTGGATACTTGCCTGATAACTTTTGTTATAGGCAAATTCTGTCAATACGAGATGTGCGTCCCAATTTATCTTCGAGTCGAGCACGCACAATCTCAACATATCCTCAAGAATCTGATTTACTCTCTCTATCTGACAATCAGTCTGCGGATGGTATGTCGTACCGAAGTTCAACTTTGTGCCCATTGCTGAGTGCAGACTTATGCAAAATTGCGACAAGAATCTCTCGTCTCTATCCGACACTATAGAAGCTGGCACCCCATGTAATCGGATAATTTCATTTATGTATATCTGAGCCAACCGTTCAACTCCCCATGTAACTTTTATTGAAATGAAATATGCCGACTTGGTTAATCTATCCATGATAACCCAAATCGCATCATTTCCCTTCTGAGTTCTTGGCAAGCCGACTATAAAGTCCATACAGATATTATCCTACTTCCACAGTGGAATAGCCAAATTTTGTAGTTCTCCACCTGGCCGTTGGTTTTCGGCCTTCATATGCTGACAATCTAAGCATTGTGACACGAATAGCGCCACATCCTTCTTAATGCCATGCCACCAAAATATTGTGCGTAGATCCTTATACATTTTTGTGCTTCCCGGATGCAAGAAATACTTCACGAAATGAGCCTCGGTCAGTATTTCCTTCCAGATATCCTCATCCTTAGGGACGTAAAATCTTTCCTTGACACGAATAGTGTCATCTTCAATGGTAAAGTCCGACGCCTTTCCTGCAAGAATCAACTCGCGTATCATCTGCAGAAATGGGTCATCCTTCTGAGCAATCTTAATCCTTCCCTGGAGACTTGGCTCAAGTTGCAGCTGAGCCAACTGCACATTCTGCGGATGGATCCTGAATTCGATACCCATCTCTTCAAGATCTCGTAGTACCTCCTTTGCTATTGTTAGTGACCCAAAAAAATTTTGACTCAAGGCATCAGCTACCACGTTTCCTTTACCCGGCGTGTAGGAGATTGTCAAGTCATAGTCCTTGATCAATTCTAACCAACGCTGCTGCCTTAAATTCAATTCCTCCTGCATGAATATTTATTTCAGACTTTTGTGATCCGTGAAGATCTCACAGGACACACCATAGAGATAGTGTCGCCACAATTTCAACGCGAACACAATCGCCACCAGTTCTATGTCATGAGTTGGGTAATTCTTCTCATGTTGTTTGAGTTGTCTCGACGCATAAGATATTGTCTTCCCACGTTGCATGAGAACACATCCCAAACCAAGTCCCGATGCGTCACTATAGATCTGAAATCCCTCAGAGCCTTTCGAAAGTGCTAAAATTAGAGCTGTGATGAGCCGCTGCTTGAGTTCTTGAAAACTACTCTCACAGTCGTTAATCCACTTAAATACGACTCCCTTCTGAGTGAGGCGAGTCAAAGGCGAAGCAATTCTTAAAAAGTCTTTCACAAACCTACAATAGTACCCGGCTAAACCAAGGAAACTTCGTATCTTACTAGCTGATGTAGGCTGCTTCCAGTCTACAACTGCCTTAATATTCTTTGGGTTAACGGCAACACCTTCTGCCGAAATAACATGTCCTACGAACGACACACTGTTCATCAAAAATTTGCACTTGCTTAGTTTTGCATATAGCTGGTTGTCCCGCAACATCTGAAGTACTTCTCTCAAGTGTCCGACATGAGTCTCCCTATATTTTGAGTAGATTAAGATGTCATCGATAAACACAACAACAAACTTGTCTAAGAACGGTCGAAACACTCTATTTATTAAATCCGTAAAGGTTGCTGGAGCATTTGTCAAGCCGAATGGCATGACCAAAAACTCATAGCGTCCGTATCTCGTACGGAATGCTGACTTAGGGACATCCTCGGGTCTGATCTTCAACTGATGGTATCCTGAATGAAGATCGATTTTAGAAAATACGGTCGCCCCATGTAGCTGATCGAACAGATCATCAATCCTTGGCAAGGAGTACTTGTTACGGATGGTTGCTTTATTCAGTTCTCTGTAGTCGATGCACAGCCGCATCATCCCATCCTTCTTCTTTACAAACAGCACTGGAGCTCCACATGGAGATACACTTGGGCGACTGTATTCCCGGTCTAGTAATTCGTGTAGATGTACCTTTAGTTCCTTCAATTCTGCCGGAGCCATCCTGTACGGCGTCTTTGATATCGGGCGAATATCCGAAAATGTGTCAATTGTAAATTCAATTTCTCTATCCGGCGACATTCCAGGTATCTCGTCCAAAAATATATCGGGGAACTCTGCCACAATTTTGGTCTGATTCGAGCCTACACTCTTCATCCGAGTGTCTTGAATAGAAGCGAGAAATCCCTCACACCCTGAGTACAGCATGTGCCTTACTGTAACTGCCGATATCACCATGGGTCCTTGGAACGCTGAGCCACACGAATAAGAGAACTCCGTTTCTTCGGGTAGGCAAAACACAACTCTCTTATCTGCACAGTCGATTGTTGTATGACAGGCGCTGAGCCAGTCCATTCTCAAGATGATATCGTACTCTTTGATGTCGAGTACAATTGTGTCCAAAGATAAAGTCTTGCCTCCAATTTTAATGTAGCCGTCCCTGCAAATCAAAGTTACAGGCATATCTACTCCCGACGGAGTGTTAACACACAAAGCTGTCTTTAGTAGAGTCATACGAAATTTATTTTCCATTACAAAATCAGACGAGATAAAGCAATGAGTAGCACCAGAATCAAAAAGTACTCTTGCAGGTATGCCTTTATATAGCAACATACATGTTATAATATTCTCTACGATCTAGGCCTCTGCCTGAGTCAAGGCATAAACCTTTGCTTGCCCACCTTGTTGTTGATTTGGTGCATTTCCAGTTGGAGCCGGTAAAGCTGGTGGCGCTTGGCCACAATTTTTGTTGTTATATTGGCCCTGGTTCTGATTGTTGTTATGTCCATGATACTGATTGTTGTTATTTCCACGAGGATACTAATTCTTTCCTCTGCCTCTACAGTCAACTGCCCTGTGACCAATACCTCCGTATTTGAAACACCCAGCACGATAGTCTTCAGTTTTGTGCCTCCATCTGTTGTATTTATTACAACGTGGCAACTGCTACTGAGGTCCCCTGTTGTCCCCTGTGTTATGACGCTTAGGTGCATCATTTCTTCCCGTAGACCAAGGTCATTTCTGATTATTGTTGCCTTGGTTGCCCTGCGTCGTTCCACGACTAGCCGGCTGATGAAATCTCTCCATCTCGAGAGCTGTCTCATACGTCTCCCCGTAAGACGTACACTTCCGACTTAGTACATTGTGCTGCAGGCCCTCATTCAAGCCTTGAATGAATCTTTCTCACTTTGCATCATCATTTGGGACCATGTATCCAGCGAATGCGACTCTCTTCAAAAATTCTGTCTCGTAGTCATCCACCGACATACTGCCATGTTGGAGTGCTACGAACTCATTCTTTTTCTGTTGACAGACAGCTGGTGGAATGAATTGCTCGATGAAGGTATGTCTGAAGGTCTCTCAAGATATCTTCGTATCCTGACTATTTTCGCAAAGTGTCTATCTCTACGAAATCCACCATTCCTGGGCCTTGAGACAAAGTTGTACAGCGGTACACTCCACTCTCTTACTGTCCTGAATCTCCAATATTCGAAAGTAGCCCTCATGTGTGTTCAAGAAGCCCATCACCTCATCTGGCTCTTCTCTTCCGTTAAACTCAGGAGGGTCGCAATTCTTAAATTCAGAGTACTTGAAGCTCGTTCTCTTCTGTGTCGGCATTTCAGGTTTCTCTGCCGACACTTCTACGGTCTCAGTTGCTGCGGCCTTTACAGAAATATTGGAATCGACCGTCAGCATGGTGACAATCTGAGTTAGACTATCCACTTGCTTTTGTTGAGCATCTAGCTGCTCCTGAAACTGATACTGAAGTTACTCTTGAAGCGCGCGATATTGAGCTTCGCTCTGCTTCCTCTGAGCCTCCATTTGTTTAATCAGTTTCTTAATTGGGTCAGACGATAAATTCGTCTTTGCACTATCACCCTTGGTCATTCTACAATAAAAAAATAATTCTATTAGCACTCATAAAATATTTATGGGCTTATTGTATGGAACATTATTTCATGCCAGCACTATCGACACCATCAATCGAGAAAATTTGTATCAAGACTTCCTTTTTGAAAATATTTTTGAAATCCGAGGATTTAAAACCGTGCTCTGATACCAACTTGCCACGCCCCGATTCGGGGAATCTTTCGTCCTCGCTTAGGTGTGATGCCGTACAAGTCTGGTGTTGTACTTGTACAAGGCAAGAACGTGTACTGTTATGTCATTTAGAAACATTTGAAACCCAGCCACATTTCAGAAATATTGAGGACACAATATAGGAAGAAGAAATACTTATTTTATTGATAATTGTATTCAGAATACAACTTTTCTCGATAATATTTGAAATGCCATTTCGGATACATTGATTCATGAAAAGAAGTACAACTGATAGGCTGCCATGAAATAACTTCCCGTTCCATACATCATGCTCCTTTAGTAATTTGAAATATAAGCAGCTATCTTTGAAAATACCGTAATACTTTGTGCGTCTTTAGGGAAAATAACTTGAAAGGAAACAGCAGTTCAGAAAGCTTTAGTTACGAGGTGTGCCCGAGCCTTCTCCAGTACCTGTGGAGGAGGGGTCAGCACATTATAATAATATGCTGGTGAGCCCCGTTGGCCCACTCATCTAAACCAATATTTTATTAATGACAAGCATTTTAAAGATATGAACTTATTAGGGACAGGCAACATTTAGAGTAAATCACAATTCAAATGACATGGTATTTCATAAAACCATGTTTACTTTACCATTGGCCGAATCCAGCTTTTCTGTTTAAGATACATGATAATAATAATATACTTACCGTCCCTACATAAGACATTGATTAGCATACATCCTTACAACATGACCACTGGTGGTTGTGCACCATGTCAATGTGCCATATAGGACTTCGTATTGGTATGCGGTTGACCATTGACCAGGTTGCGAGCCCGAATGAAGGTTCCGATACCGTGCTACCAAAGCACTAATTCCTTCTAGGCCGACTCGATCCCACTACCGCAGGTACCGTTCAAGGAAATCCTTGTATACATGTACGTCTATAGTCAGGCGAATGTGTGTCCGACTCGATAAATGTTGTGTGCATAGAATATTAAGTACTAGGCAACATGTTTATTCTCAACATTTCATATCTCATCATCATAGGCATCAATTCATCTCAATTAAATGTTCAAAGGACAAGCACAATCTCAATATTGTTAACAGTGTAATCAATTCTTTCAACGTTCAATGTTCAATGTTCAATCTCTAGT
Organism: Iris pallida; assembly: GCA_029216955.1. Classification (NCBI taxonomy): domain Eukaryota; kingdom Viridiplantae; phylum Streptophyta; class Magnoliopsida; order Asparagales; family Iridaceae; genus Iris; species Iris pallida. The sequence continues at coordinate 7,002,595 of JANAVB010034420.1, forward strand.
TTCTTAGTGGTATTAACTTGTGGCATTACCAACTAGATATCGAACAACGAATGTTGCAAGACAATTATTTAATTGGCATGAAGGAGTAGCGAGATGGACAATACCACCACAGAGATCCACACTCACCAAATTAGAGAATCGCCGAGAGAGAGAGGAACACTTGCATTCTTAGCCTTCCATCACACGTCAGTCTGCATTGGCACCAAAAGTTTTGTTAATATTCCATCTTGTGTGTTCTCTTCTCTCAGAATTTCTCAAGAATGAATGCTATGCAAATCATTCAGAAAAGTATCCATCAAAACCAAGCAACAAAACCAGCAGCAAAACATCCAGAGAAAACTCTTGGACGTATTTCAAGAGAAACCAATCCATTAGTTGGAAAGGTTCTTATGCACTTGTCCGTGATCAATTCGGAGCCAACGGTATGTTTTCCCAATACTCGGTTCCGACCGAGTTAACCAAGCCACAAGCCTTACATAGTAAACCGCTAGGAGCGGGACACTACAATGATGATGATGAGGAGGAGGATGAGATGTGATTTAGACATTTTGTCTAGTTTGTCGTACTATTGCGACTGTTTATTGTCTTTGTTTACTTGGAAATGCTCCGACATTCCTAGCTAGTATCAGTACTTTTATTTGTGCTAGTTTTAGAACTTTTGGTGACATTTTTTGTGATGTTTGTCTGTTAAACATCGTTTTCTATTCTCGACTTTAGAGATTTATATCAGTTTAGTTCTATTTAGCATATCTTGTTATATCACTCTTTATTATGCTTCAATACCAACTGCCTGTGAAAAAAAAAATTATACCATGCCTGTGAATTTTTTAACTGCCTATGATAAATATTTCATATATCTTTTTGTTGTGTTTCTTCACTAATTGTTGCTTATGCATATATTGCGGGGGAGCTTTCTCTTTTTCAATTATTTTGCTAAGTGACAACGGGGGAGAAATAAAGATCTAACATCTTCTCTTTGTAAGATTACAGGAACAAATTTTTTTCATACCAAAATTCGATTTTTATCTTATCAAAGATACCAGAGACGTTATATCAGTCAAGATTTGTCAATTATGAAAATGGGAGAGATTGTTGGCGCATCTGTGATAATTAAACCTGATTTTAATAATTGATCAAACTCTGTCTCGATATACGGAGCTACTCAGATGTTTACTCAATACGTTCTGGACACTTGGATACTGATTAAGATCGGATATCTACTCAATTCAAGACCGAAGCTGTGTTTGCAACTCGAGTCTGTATTTTTTATGCAATATATTTTTTTACTTTTACTGAGTCTATACGTTGCATAACGAGTCATACTGGCAAATAGGCTATCCAAAATCGTATTAAAAATGACCTCTATTTTGAAAAACATCCCTTATTTACAAAAGCTTATGAATGATATCAAAAAGCCAAAAAATTATTTTTTAAAAACCCTGACCAACCCTGATAGAACTAGACCCGAGTTCGGCCAGAGTTCGGTTAATGACCGTTTGTTTTTTGAACGTTTGAAAACTTGGTCTCCCTTCAGTTGCAGATTTTTACGAGATTTTTTATAGAGTTCTGTCCGAATTCTACCTGAATTCTGCTATAGTTCTGCCTTTAGAAAAACTATAAATAGAGAAGAATTCTTCTCATTTCAATCACTCATTCACTTTCATCTCTTCTCTTCTAATCTTACGTTTCTATTCCAAAGAGTTCTAAAAAGCTTTTATTTTCAAATCCTACGCCAGTTATAATTCTCTAGTCAAATTGTCGGTACGGTACGGTCTAGAAGATTTCAGAGAAATTGTAATCAGAGGCTTAATTGAAGAAAGACTCTTCAAAATTGAAGTTGGTCGAGTTCTTCGTATCAAAGCTCGCGTCTGTAGAAGTTGTAAGGACTTCGTATGAAAACTTGCGAGATTTTCCAATAGTGGATTCAACTGGAAGCTAGAGTTCTTCCGACTGGACTAGTCCTCATAAGAGAAAAACCAGTATACATCGTTGTGTTTACGTTTGCCTTCTGATCTCATTTCTTTTACAGTTATTGTTTTGTGATTATTGATTTCATTCTGTGATCTTACTGCTAACAAGTTTTTAATTAATAATATTCTGCTGCCTACTCTATTCACCCTCCCTCTAGACTATTCTGCTTTACGACTTCGTTCCTACACATTTGTTCCCTCTCATATCTGTTGGCTTAAACCCCCAACCTTTGACTGCATTTCTTGATGTCCTACACTTAGTATTATTACTGATACTAAGAAGTATCTGTTACTTATGCCTTCCCTACATTTTAGCCCAAACATTGGACTAAGGATTAGACATGTTCAATTTGTCCTGCATTCCACTTAGTATATTTTATCATGACATCAAATTCATCACAATTGCATTGAATACCTTCCTTGCATTCTTGTTCTGAACATGCTACACACACCTTTTCACTGCCACTTCACTTTATTTCATTCTTTGCATTCTCCTAAATTAGCTACTGCCTATACTTTTTGGTACTTCACATTACAATCATACATTCCATAATATGCCATGTACTTTACTAATCCACTGCATTACTTGAATGCCCTGCATTCATATGACTGCAATTGCCCATGAACCCCTGTATACATTTATCCCTGTACATAATGCATTTGTCCTGCTACTTGGACTTGCCCTGCTTGTTCTTTACTGGATACACATCACTTTACTGCATCCATATACTACATGCTTTCTAATCTAATTCATGTGATACCTGTCCTACATGGCCTAAGTGTCACACATCCTTATTGGATATCCCATGGTTGTTCTATCATTTGTTCATTCCTGAACATTACCAGTTAAAGGATACCGATCTGCCCTTTTGTTTTAGTCAAGTTAAACTCAGTTAAAAGAGTTCAGTTCTTTTTCCCCTAGTCTTATGATCCTTTATCTATATATGTATAACAGTTAGGTTCACACATGAATGAATGTACATATATAAATTATGAGAGTTTGGTGATTGTTAGAAGGTTAGAGGATAACATATTGTGTGCTATGGAGATTATTGTGGTATAGTCATATAGTTATAATGTAAATCTGTTATAGGGATAATGTAGAGATGGGTTACATATATATATATATATATATATATATATATATATATATATATATACATAAAAATATATATATATATTATTTATATATATATATATATATATATATATATATATATATATATATATATATATATATATATATATATATATATATATATATATTTTTATGTATATATATATATATATATATATATATATATATATATTAAATATATTAAATATATATATATATATTTTTTAAAATATATATATATATATTTTAAAAAATATATATATATATATATTAAAAATATATATATATATTAAATATATATATATATATATATATATATATATATATATATATATATATAAATATATATGTATTAACTTGTAGGTATACAATATATTGTATTTTTATTTATTATATGAGTGAGAGGTAAGGGTATCTTATATATATAATGGATTCTAGGTGAGTCTAATCAGGTTGAATGGGTTTTGACACTAAGTTGCCTAAACACCTAAATAGCCTAACTAGCCAAAAACCCTAGAATTAACCAAGTTGACCAATTGACCAAAGTTTGACCAATAGTTCAGGTTTGACTAAGATTGACTTAGTTGACCAATGGGTTAGTTGACTAGATAGTTGACCATGGTTGACTTTGACCTAGAATAACCTAGTGGCATGTAGAATGTATTGTATATTTCAATTATTCAATATTGAACATATTATAACCTGTATTTCTCTAAATAGGACCTTGTTACTCCAGTTCAGACATCTGTACACTTTAGTTGCTCAGGGTATCAGGCGAGTACATTCTTTGTTAGTTTTCATTCATGATAGTATCTATAATATTGTCTGCTTTAGACTACTTTACTTGAAGCTGACACATTGATATCATGGACCAGTACTCTATGGATCTTGTTATGCGATGTTATCCCCTCAGCGGATACATCGGATGTTTCATGTTCATGTACTTTACCATGTGCATTGTGTACTCCTTGTATTCGTATTATTCGTGTACAAATCGTATGCTCTCATGTACACTCGTGTGCTCACATGTGCTTCTTGTGCAAAACTAACTATCGTGTACGTAACATAACTTGGTCGGATATTTGTGTATTGATCGGGACGGGGGAGTAGAAGTGGTCATGTGATTAACACCCTCATGTATAATGGAGACCCCTTAGTACACTGTGTACAAACCTAAACCAATCACATGATCATCTTGTGCTCTGCAACATTTATATTTATTATAGTTCATAGATTCTTTATTATATTTCATGATCTCAGTTTACTTATCCATATCTCCTACATTCCTGTATTTCTTTACAGCATGTCATGTATTTGATTCTACTATTAGCTCTATATTTCCTACCATGCTTTAGAACTGCTTTCAGAGATATGTGCTCATTCCCGTCCTGACAGGATAACGCTGAAAATTTTACAAATGACTTGAAGATTTCAGCTAGACTATAGGAGACACCTGTAGAGCTTGGAGTAGATTGTTAGGTTATTATCTAGTTGTTGTTTTCAGTTGTTTCATGAGTTGTATTTATTTCATACTCTGTGGGTGTGGTGACGTTAATACTTAAACTTCTTCAAATCTGGTTTTGTATTAAATATTGTGATCCTTCTATCTATTCCATATCGTATTGATTATGTCTCCTAAATATTTTGTGATTGAGTTGTATTCTTCTGAGCTTGTCCTCCATTTGGACAGTATATTATATTATATTTAGTTTGTGATTGAGATCTAGGACAGTGTTCTATCACCGATACTGCAACATAGGCTGGACGTACCTATGATCTCGTGCCCTTTCATTGGGTGTGGGTCGTGACACATTTTTAGTGGTGGCCCATGAAGGTCCAGATTCCCATTAGTGCGATGTCATGGTAGCGCAACAACTTAGTTGTTCTACCACGGGCCTGCGATAGAATATAGGAAGTAAGGTGCTAAAATGGGAGAATACTCAATCACAGTTAGAATTCTTGAAATATTCCTGGGACGACCCTTGAGAATCTTATTTTGAACTTTAATTCGAAATCCTTTCCTCTTATTTTTGTTCACCCTTGCTCCTTGTTATTGAATTTGATTTTGATGGATCGTTGTTGATTTTGATTTTCATATCGAGATGAATTTTATGACCTGAGCTACGGTATCTTCTGATAACATATGTTGACAATGATCGCAGGGAAGGTAAAACGTCTACTTGATTATAGAACCTGGAGTTTATCGCAGCCATATTAGCCAGCATGGCAGAAACGTAGAAACCTGATTTCGGATGTACATATCTTGGTTATGAGATTTGGAATTTCTTGCAGCTATACTAGTCAGCAAGCAAGAATTTTAGACGACATGATTATAGAGGTTTATACCCCAGTTATGGAATCTATCGTTTATCGCAGCCTTGCTTACTGGCATGGCGAGGATCCTGAGTAACATGATTTTGGACAGACGCGTATGATTAGCATATTGTATCTTGAGAAGGTTCTTAACATATCATTTATATTTTCCACTTCTGTTATTATAAAATTGTATTCCATCATCAATTAACTTAGGAGTAGGGATAATTTCAGTTATTTTAGTCAAATTCCTTGTAGAGCTTCATTTATAATTCTTTCTTAGTGTGATGGTTTGATGGCTTGTAGAGTGTCTACACCCTAGAGATGATAGTTTAGCTATGGTATTAGAATAGTAACCTATTATAGTAAATTCTATGTTATTAAATACCTACCAGTTTTCATAATATGTTGGTTGTTAGTCTGCCTTACAGCCTTTGATGATTTCTTATTTTCCCTCTATTTCCAGTATGGCACCCATACCAAAGCCCGTCCCCTGGGCACAGCTGCAGTTCTGGACATGACTGAGAGCGTGCTTCCACCTCTTTCTGCTTAGGAGGTCATGACCCCTCCGGCTGACTAGAGGGTAGTTGCACCTCTTGTCGTTGAGGAGGTGGTAGCAGCCTCACCAGAAAGAGTTGCAGTTTCGTCTGAGACCGAGAGTCTTCCTCTGCCTCCTGGAGTGGTACCCCATACCATATTCTCGGGAGGTTTGATCCCTGATGGAGCTCAGATACTTGGACTTCTCCGGGATATATTAGAGATATAGAGAGTTCAGGCCGAGATCCTGCTTGAGCAGAGCCATAGGATTCAACATCTGTGGGACTTAGTGCAATCAAGAGGAGAGCCTAGTTCCAAGAGAGTGAGGAACAATATCCAGTTCCACGGAGAGCCCCAAGCATACCCAGACCTTCAGCCTAGGCCATCCTTTCCAGTCCAGATTCCTGTCCAAGTCAGGCCAGTTAAGCGAGTGCCTACCTGTGCTTACTGTATGAATCTTGGGCATGTATGGGATGACTGTAGGAAGAGGAAAAAGTTGTGTCTGTTCTGTGGGTCAGCTGCACACGTGATGCGAGATTGTCCTACAGCACCTACCCTATTCGAGACCCCACCTCTAAGAGGGAGTTCCAGCCACCAGACCTAGTTGGAGGTGAGTATTTGACCTAGACCCTATCATGTCGTTTGAGATGATTTGATGCACCCTACCCTTGCTTGTGTGTTTTGATACCTTATGATTATCTTGTATTATTGTATGACTAGTGTAGCTAGATGAGACCATCAATTGATATAGCATGTCATGACCAATAATAGCCTAACCATGTATGTTGTTTCTTTCAAATATTATGTGATTAGATAAGTTTCATAGACCATGATTGTTCGGGGCAAGACCTTAAGAGGAGTACGACCAACTTAAATTTCGAGGGAGAAATTTTTCTAAGGGGAAAAGGATTATAACTACCATTTTTCTAAAATGAGAGTAATTTTGAACTTTTGTAAAATTATTATTTTAGTTATTGTTTAATATATTAAATTAATATTAGTGATATGAATTGGTAAATTTTGATTATTTTAATATTATTTTAATTAATATAATGTGATTTTGTCAATAGTTAGTGAAACCTTAGAACTACTTTGAATAAAGGCTAACCATGATCCTTGGGACCTAACTAATGAACTTAGATTAGTAATTAGACTCTAATCTAGCTACAAATCACTTAGAATCTAATTAAGGAATAAAAACAATGTGCTAGTTTGGGCCTTTAGCAAAGGGGCTTGATTAGACAACTTAGAAAGGCCTTTGGGCTATTGCAACCTAACCTAACCTAACACATGACCTATGGCTGGCCATACATTGGTTCTCCCCCTATAAAGATCATCATTAGCCCCCTTTCTTCCCTCTTACATTGAAACCCTAACCCTAATTTGTGTTCTTCCTCAAATTTGCCTCGATTTCTCAAATCAACTCTAAATTCATCCAAACCAATTGCGAACTCTTCCTCTTGAAGAGAGGATACCTCTATTGGCAAGCTAGGAGGAATTTGGAGCAATTTGACCATTGGAGCTTGGTGGAAGATCTATTCTAGGGATTTATATTGGGATTCCAACTCCTAATTGGTAAGAGCCTCTAAACCTATTAAGTTTTTTATTTCTTATTGTAGATACATCCATTTAGGGTCCCCTAGCCCTAAGAATGATTTGAGTCCAATTTGAGTCCATTTGAGGTATGTATCATGGGCGTATCGCTCCGTATCGAATACGTATCTCAAGTGTTCGATGAAATGCCCCATAGGAAGTTTTGATCACCAAGTTCTGATGTAATTACATTTTTGTGAAGCTAATATACTGTGGATTATTTGTGAATTTGACTGAGGTGAAATTGATGTGGTTTGATATGTTTTTATGGACACGGGGACACGCGGCCATGAATCTGCATGTGCGTAGTGGCTCCCCTGCTACTAGGGTGCCCGTCCTCGCTCGACACGCCATATTTTCTCAACCTAGCCACTGATTTGGGTAGGGGCAATGACTGAAACATGAAGTGGGATTTTTTGGCTTCCAGCCATGGCCATTTCGACCCATGATAGACCCTGCAAGTTCCACTCTGAACAGTCGAGCATGCTATTTTGCCTTTACTATTTTGTTCACTGCACTTAGCCACATATTTTGTAGCCTGACACTTTCTTTACACACTTTAGAGCATACAACACTACCTATACTATGTCATGCATTTGACACAGAGCTTGCACCCTTAGATGTCCTGCTCACCACAAATCTACTACATTCATATCCTCTTACAACCACTGTACCCTGTTCTGTATCATATTGTACGAGCCCCCTGCATTCAACATTGCATCTATCCATATACATATTCCTATTTGGCCTATAATTTGGTTTAGTAGAGTGGTTCATGTTCTGTCATATCCTTTTTGGGATAATTCCATACATGTGACACTAGATACCTGTGTTCTTTTGTCCCAGACTTAAGCTACATATCCATGAATGTTTACTCTACACCTTGCAAGAGTTCAGTCAAGGAGAGCTACCCATACTTCACCTCTAGTTCATAGTAATTGCATATCTCTGTCTAGATTTCTTTTGGATCAACTCATGAACCCAAACCACTCGATCCTTCATATACAAACATGTCTAGACCCTTACTTGTTGTCCTACACCTTGGCACGTCCTGCATTCCTATTGATGCTTATACATTCTTTGTTCACACCTTAGAATGTTCAGTCTCCTTTGGCATTATCTGTCCATTTTATTTTAGACCACCCATATGCATGTTCAAGCCACCCTATTGTTCAGATTACTCATCCCTTGGTTCTGTAGGCAGATGCAGCTCTTAGTTAGTTATCATACCATATATGATGTCAAGACACATTAGACATTATGTCCATTCAAACTTATGTCCAGACCTTGCCATTGTTCTGTCCAAGATATCCTAGTGTATTTTTTCCTTTAGTTTTGTTTCAGTCACCAACTGATCCATATGTTCAGATATTCCCTATATGTATCAACCTACCCATTGATTTATACCTTCATTTAATTATCTGTCCACTATATGTACATTTGTTCCCTCTAACATCTGTTGGCTTGAGACCCCAACCTTTTGCTGCATTTCTTGATGTCCTACACTAAGTATTATTACTGATACTAAGGAGTATCAGTTAAATATGCCTTCCCTACATTTTAGCCCATACATGGACTAAGGATTTGACATGTTCAATTTGTCCTGCATTCCTCTTAGTATATTTCATCATGACATCAACCTCATCACAGTTTCATGTCATACCTTCCTAGCATTCTTGCTCTAAACATGCTGCACACACCTATTCACTGCCACTTCACTTCACTTTATTCATTGCATTCTCCCAAATTAGCCACTGCTTATACTTTTTGGCACTTCATATTGTAATCATACATTCCATAATATGCCATGTACTTTACTAATCCACTGCATTACTTGAATGCCCTATATTCACATGACTGCAATTGCCCATGAACCCCTGCATACATTTATCCCTACACATAATGCATTTGTCCTGCTACTTGGACTTGCCCTGCTTGTTCTTCACTGGATACACATCACTTTACTGCATCCATATACTACCTACTTTCTAATCCAATTCATGTGATACCTGTCCTACATAGCCTAAGTGTCAGACATCCTTATTGGATATCCCATGGTTGTTCTATCACTTGTTCATTCCTGAACATTACCAGTTAAAGGATATTGATCTGCCTTTTTGTTTTAGTCTAGTTAAACTCAGTTAGGAGAGTTCAATTTTTTTACCTAGTCTTATAATCCTTTATCTATATATGCATAACAGTTAGGTTCATACTGAATGAATGTACATATATAAATTATGAGAGTTTGGTGATTGTTAGTAGGTTATAGGATAACATACTGTGTGCTATGAAGATTAGAGTTGTGGTATAGTCATATAGTTATGTACATATGTTATAGGGATAATATAGAGATGGGTTAAATATATCAAGATATATGTATTAACTTGTGCTATACAATATATTGTATTTTCACTTATTATATGAGTGAGAGGTAAGGGTAGCTTATATATATAATGGATTTTAGCTGAGTCTAATTAGGCTGAATGGGTTTTGACACCAAGTTGCCTAAACACCAAAATAGCCTAACTAGCCAAAAGCCCTAGAATTAACCAAGTTGACCAATTTACCAAAGTTTGACCAATAGTTCAGGTTTGACTAAGATTGACTTAATTGACCAATGGGTTAGTTGACTAGATAGTTGACCATGGTTGACTTTGACCTAGAATGACCTAGTGGCATGTAGAATGCATTGTATATTTCAATTATTCAATATTGAACATGTTATAACCTGTATTTCTCTAAATAGGACCTTGTTACTCCAGTTTAGACATTTGTACACTTCAGTTGCTCAGGGTATTAGGTGAGTACATTCTCTGTTAGTTTTCATTCATGATAATATCTATATTGCCTACTTTAGACTACTTTACTTGATGCTGACACAGTGTTATCACGGACCAGTAATCTATGGATCTTATTATGCGATGTTATCCCCTCAGCGAATACATCGGATATTTCATGTTCATGTACTTTACCATGTGCATCGTGTACTCCTTGTATTCGTATTATTCATGTACAAATCGTATGCTCTCATGTACTCTCGTGTGCTCACATGTGCTTCTTATGCAAAACTAACTATCGTGTACGTAACATAACTTGGTCGGATACTTGTCTATTGATCGGGACGGGGGAGTAGAAGTGGTCATGTGATTAAACCCCTTAGCATACTCGTGTATATGTCTATTATACACCCTCACGTATAATGGAGACCCCTTAGTACACTCATGTACAAACCTAAGCCAATCACATGATCATCTTGTGCTATTAAACACTTATATTTATTATAGTTCATAGATTCTTTATTATATTTCATGATCTCAGTTTACTTATCCATATCTGCTGTATTCATGTATTTCTTTATAGCACGTCATATATGTTATTCTACTGTTAGCTCTATATTTCCTACCATGCTTTGGAACTGCTTTCAGAGATATGTACTCATTCCCGTCCTGACAGGATAACGTTGAAAATTTTATAGATAACTTAGAGGATTCCAACTAGCCTAGAGGAGACACCAGTAAAGCTTATAGTAGATTGTTAGGTTATTGTCTAGCTATTGTTTTCAGTTATTTCATGAGTTGTATTTATTTCATACTCTATGGGTGTGGTGATGTTAATACTTATTCTTCAAATCTGGTTTTGTATTAAATATTGTGATCCTTCTATCTATTCTATTTCGTGCTAATTATCTCTCCTCGATATTTTGTGATTGAGTTGTATCCTTCTGTGATTGTCCTCCATTTTGAAAGTATATTATATTGTGTTTAGTTATTATATTATGTTTAGTTTGTGATTGAGACCAAGGACAGTGTTCTACCGCCGATACTGCGGCATAGGCTAGACGTACCTACGATCTCGTACCCTTTTACTGGTTGCAGGTCGTGACAGCCGACGAGTAGACTTGGTCATGAAATCAAAGGAGTCACTGTGCTTTTGGGCAACAAGTAGACTCAGTCTTAAAATCAATAGAGCCACTGTGCTTTTGGGCGACAAGCAGACTGGGCTTGAAGCCACTGCACTTTTGGGTTGAGGGCAGGACGCTATGGCTGGCTGCGCTTCTGAGTTGAAGGAGATAGTATCTGTCGAAGTTTTTTAAGAGAAATTAATGAATGCTCTTTTGATGGACGAGTCGGTCATCCTCTTCTTTAATTATCACTGTCGTTTTGGAAAATTCCAAGAAGTTAGTGGCCTAGGATTCAGTCGAAATGAACCTATTAAATGAGGTTCATTATAATGAGTTCTAGGTTCATCCCATTAATTTTGGGAGTCATTGACGACGGCCACGTGGCATGTGGGTTGGACTACACTCACTCTATATAAACGAGAGCTTTTATGAAGGGTTGTGTCTTCTGTCTCGTTAACATTCCTACCGTCTTGCACAATCCCGACTTTGCTTCGAACGACCATTGGCCTTGCACAAGTCGACTGTTGGTTGTAGATCCCTTGTAGGAACCCTAGAGGGGGGGTGAATAGGGTCAAGCTAACTAATCAAGCACTTAGCACAAGCTAATGGGCAATTTAAAAATATAAGTGCAAGAGAAGAAGCAGTAACAATACCGACACACGATATATCCTGGTATCCTCCCAAGAGGCACTCCAGTCCCGGAACTCTCTCCCGCTTTAATCCACTATTTGAGTAAATAGTTACACACGAGTTTGGATCCGAAGAACTTGCCAACTTCGTACACGAGAGCTTTAGTCCGAAGGCCTCTCCGACTTCAACTGAGAGTTTGGATACGAAGACTCTCCAACTTCAGCCGAGAGTTTGGATACGAAGACTTTCCAACTTCAACCGAGAGTTTGGATACGAAGACTCTCCAACTTCAACCTTTCACAATAGGTTTTGATCTCCTTATACAACAAGATGAAGATCTTACTTTTCAACTCAATAACTCTAACACAATTTGTGGATGGCAAATGAAAGCTTTGTAGAGTTGTTTGTGGATAGGCTTTGGTGGTTTAGAAATTTTTAGGCACAAAGCATCCACCTTGAATGAAGGGGTTCAAGGCTATTTATAACCAAAGCATTGAAAATAGCTCAAGGCAACTTTTCAGTCCGCGAACCGGCATACCGCCGGTATGAACCGGCATACCGACGGTATACCGGTCTGGAATGCAACGGCTAAAAATATAGCCGTTGGGATCATTAATTGCTCGGACTTTCGACCGTTGGAATTTCATCGTTACTAAACCGGTATACCGTCGGTATGAACCGGTATGCCGTCGGTATGTCGATTTTGTAGACAAAAACTTTCTGTGAACAAAATCGGTATACCGTCGGTATGGACCGGTATACCGTCGGTATGCCGATTTTCATCGAAAAATGATCATGGGCTAATTTCTACCCTAGCTTTCGATTTTGTCAAACAATTCTTGTGTTTACAAATATTCCTAAGACTCATTACAGACTCCAGAAATACTGTAGCAGGTGCAGGCTTCTTCAGAGTCTTGAAATGAAGATGGCATGGCTTGGCTTCTTCCTTTGATAGGTGCTAGATTTTTCCCTTGGCGGCAGCTGTCCAAAGATATCCAGTTTGTGAAAACTGAATACCTTTCGGGGGCTTCGCCCCCGAACCCCCGACAAGGGGCGCTGCTCCCTCGACCCCCGTCCGCTGACCGGGCAGCGGAACCCCCGGGTGCGTGGCTTCGGAGATGTCGTCGGGTGGTTCAGAGAAATCTTGTGGGATTCGTCGTCTTTGGCCCACCATGATTTCTTCATTTGCATATGTCCACATAGATCTTGCTTATTGCTTTTCTGCATGTACTTGTTAGACGAACAAAGCAATTTACATAGTAGCAAGTATGATAAGTTTAATGCACATTAGGACAATGCTGAGTTTAAGTATAAGTGCTAAGGTGATAGCATAAATGTTGGTGATATCATAATGATTAAACTTAATTGAATGACCACAATCAAAAATATAGTTTTGATTTTGGCAACCCGATTAAATTTAAGATAGATAAGCTCATATCACTAAGATGTAAACCAATAGGCACATATCACCAAAGGTATAAATATAAGTAGAAATGCTATAGCGATAGTTTTAAGATTAGTGACAATGAAATGCTAAACTTAACAGATTAACCATATTCAAAAATATGATACAATCATTGGGCCAACAATCTCCCCCTTTTGATTATGGCAAATCGGTTAAGTTTAGTATAGACATAATAGATGCATGTATCACTAATATACAAAAGACATAAGCAATATCACTGAAAGCAGACTACTTTGATCACTTATAAATACATACTTAAACTTACTTCTCCCTTTGACATGATCAAAAATAGGCCCCACCGTACTAAGAGATAAAAAATAAAATCAATCTCAAGCATAGAAATCAGAGCATAGGAAAGTCATAGACAATCATGATCAAGATATACTAATAAGAAACAATGGGAGAAGGGTGTAATGACAAGTTTATAAAGCTACATTACCAATGTAGAACATCAAATTTTAAAAGAAGCATGTCAAAACACAATATAGTTGGTAAAACAAATAAAATTGAAAACAGTCAATAAATAGTTTACCAACTTGAAATCCAAGAAAGAAGCTCCAAAACATAATATTATCTGAATTAAAACACTAGTTTTGGGAGGAAATGATATACCAATTGAAATAAAAGATTTCAATCAAGAATTTCAGTCAAAAGCCCATGAGGATTAGATAATTGCAAAGTAATTGATATAGAATAATCTCATTATTTGCAAAAATCTATATTCTTACCTAAGTTCATGCATTTGAACTCAATTACCTTATCATGCTATATGAATACCCTTTTAGATAAACATGAAGGTAAAGGAGAAAAATACTTGAGAAGGAGAAATTCAGTCGACTTGAATGCTCCCCCTCAAAGTATTACCAATATAGATAAACAAGAATTTTAGGTAAGTCCTCAATAAGAAAAGCTAAATCAACTAAGCATATAAGGAAAGCCAAAACAGTGAAAGCACAATAGTCATCAAGATAAGATATGAAAGTTAATATTAACAAGATGACTTATTTAATCCATATAAAAGAGAGAAAAATAATAAAGACACTTGCATACACTCTCATAAATCCTTCACAAATAAAAATATCATGACCTCATCAATCAATAGGATGTGAAATAGAAGAAAATATGGGTCCATGATGAACTAGGTATACGACATATTACAGGGTATAAATGAATTGAATCAATTAATTTGCTCCCCCTCAAAATATACGTCTAGTTTCAAAGCACTTATAGCATAAAATATATAACTAAAGGATTTGGGGGTAAATCAACTATGGATTTCTCCCCCTTGCTTAATGCATATAAGGCTGCAATATCGTCAAAAGACGAATAATGTCATCTTTAGTCAAGAGAAGATATCCAATTAATAGCCGCTAAAGTTGAAAAATCAAAAGAATATTCCAATTAAGCACATATAATCAAAAGACGGCATACATTAATCTATATAGAAGGATCTCATATTTAAATATGATAGATCATTGTATGTTATCCTTTGAGAAAATGTCATCATGAAAAAGAATAAAGTCAATTAAGAACAATCATGATGATAGACAGAATATAGCTCAAAAATAAAATAAAAATAAAACTCAAACATCATGTCCATGATTATCTAATTTAGAAAGAATCAACCAATTTATTACTTTACATGGACTAGGTATGTTTCACCATATATGTACCCATCAACGGGTAAAAATCTAAACCTTGCTAATGGTAAATAATAAACCATAAAGCTCAAATAGCAAAGGCCCATATGTGGCAATCCATGAGTAGTCAAAGTAGAGTAATAAATTAGTTTGATAATCACATAATAAGATAATATAGGACTACTCAACCATTAGGATCTTTTATCAATAAAAATAAACAAATTAAACATGATCCAACAAATCTCATAAAGAAATCTCAAATCCAAATTTATGATAAAATCTCACAAATCAATAAAAAATATGAAAAGAGTCATTCTCATTTAAAAGATTGCAAATATAATCAAGAAGAGATGTAAATGATAATATGATAAAATCATGACTCAAAAGTGAGAGAAATTTAAGAGATACATGCTAATGACTAATATGGAAGGAAGCTAAGGTAAGGAATCACAAACCTCTTTTAAATAACAAGATCAAATCAAATGTTTGTCAAACTAGTTTTAGAGAACAAGACATATGTATCTAAAATAGAATACAAATTACATCAAGACAATTCATATATCTTGTTTTTGGAAACTAGCATATCATATATAGATTGAAACGAAAAATAATAGCTAGAGGAGTGAATGTGAACATAGATTATATAGCTTAACGATATAAGCAAGTTACATAACTAATTAAGATTAATGAGGTAAGTCATTAAGAAGATAAAGGTGTTCATTAAATCTTAAGTCACAAACGCTAAAGATACTTGCTTAAGCATAGAGTTCACAATTAAGGGCATACATTTTGAATGATCAAAATGATTTATAGACTCTTTACTAAGCAATGATAAGAGCAAGAAGATAGCAAAATACATGAATTAGACTCTCATCAAATAAAGGACAAAAGAGATGTTCATGAAAACACAATAAAATAAATTTCTTTGCCAAGTATTGAGATTAACCCAAGATAATAAAATGATAGATCGATCTAGAGAATGCAAATTATTATAGCCATAATAAAATAAGTGTATTCTCTAGAAATGGAAAAATCTCAACACAAAAGCTCAAACCATAGTAGCTAAATTCATGAGAAATATGATGTATCAATTACATGTATTCTTATGTGTTACAAAAGCATCATTGGGCAACAATAATTCTAAGGAAGCATAGTACCCAAGGAATGAGCAAAGAAAGATTATTAAGATCGAGAAAGCTAAATGTGCTAAAGATAGTAAGAATCATATTTTACGAAAAAGATTTCATAGTGCACTATAGAAATATATAGAAGATATAGATTTGAAAATGTGCACTAAAAACGGAGGTAAATATAAAAACAAGACAAAGTACAAAACCATGTGATTCTTAAAAGAACTTCCATAAATAGTCAAGTGCAAGACAAACAAATATTTTCGCTCACCATCCCAACTTAAAGATATAAAACAAATAAATATCAAATGTTATGAATCATTTATATATATGAAACTATATATATCATAAATAGGCATACATGAAAAGATCAAAAAATTAATTAAGAACATGTATTCATAATACCAACCAAAAAGTCAAGAAAATATCATCAAAAGAAGACTTTAAGGAAGAAGCTAATTGATTCAAGAAGCACAAATTTGGTCAAAGGAATCAATAGCTAAAGTATGAGATAAGCATAGGTTTGAAGGTAACAAGTATAATTAAATACTCTTCAAGTTAATATAAAACTTTAGCTTAACTCATATGCCCATATAAAGATATTTACACAAATATATATACCAATATAAGAAATACATAATCTACATGTTAATGGAAATTTAATGAATATAGTCATGTATCCTGAATGAATGTTTGAAAAACTATCACAAATTCAAAACACATATAAATAAGCTTTATTAGGCAAAGTCATAATTGATTCATAAGAGGTTTAATCAAAATAAAATATGAGAACCAATAATGAATATATTATATATATAGCACAAGGTTAAAATGGAAGTATAAGTGTATACTTGTCAAGTGATAAGAAGTTTGTGCTAAACACATATATTCACAAATACGAATAATGTAAATATGACATATTAAAAAAAAATCGACAGAAAAAGTAACTATCTCAAAACTTTAAAGACGGAGAGTTTGTAACGCCCCAGTCCCAAAATACGTAGGACTAGGAACGTAGACATGCCAGCTGTATTCATACGAAGTACATAGGTCTCGTATGGATACATAAGCTGTAAAATGCAGTAGAACCATAACTAATCTCATCCACACAAAATAAATGAATAAAAGACATCATATAAAGATAATGATTTGTCTTGATACAATATGTTGGACGGAGACAAATCCACTACCAACAAGTAAAGGAAAAAAAATATACATAAGAAAAGATATAAATTTGGCGAGCGAAGCGAAGACGATCCAAATGCAATCATCCTCGAAGAAGTAGCGATGATCACGGCTAAAGCTAGAGTACCTGCGAAGACAATAGCACACACCTGGAGAGATAACCAGGTCCTCAGAGGGACGTAACAAGACACATAATATGATGCCAATAACTGAATAATAAAAGCTCAACTGAAAAGTATATCTAACTACACAAATAAAGGTTCTTAACCATTCTATGTGTTAATGCAGTTGAAGACAACGTTCCACCCAAGGGCTTTCCGAAGCTAGAAACACGGCGCATTAGCGTTTCAACCAAGGCACTAGTGGCATCTAGAGGAAAGTAAATAAATGCACGGCCAGTAGCTCTTGGGTGAGTCACTAACGGCAGCTAGAGGAAAGTAAATGCACGGCACATTTGTGTTTCAACCGAGGCACTAGTAGCATCTAGAGAAAAGTAAATAAGTGCACGGCGCACTAGCTCTCGGCTGAGTCACGAATGGCAGCTAGAGAAAAGTAAATGTGTGAAAGCCCCTGCACCTAATAACTGTCTTCCCCACCCCATGCACTATTCGTGCTGAATCCAAACCACGATATTTCTAATAACTGCTAAGTCTTCTAGACAAATCTATTAACAATTATATCCTAACGCTCGTTCTGTACGCACCGATGTACGGTCGGTACGCAAGTCCGTATCTATATGTGACTCGTGACTTCGTGGCACACAAGTGTCAAGCCAATGAATGCGGCACAAACATAGGGCGGTCCCTTAACTCTAGGCCAAATGCAACTAAAATATAATAATTTGCAAGTACAATTTATATTTTCTAGAATAAGTAAAAAACATGCATGATATTGAGCAAGATATTAAACAGTAAAGGCAAGGTGTCTTGCCTGGTGGTACACCTGGTGTGATGCAATGATCATGATGGCACGAACTATGACTTCGGTGCAATAACTATGCAAGGTGACCTCGGATGGGGGCACGGATGGTTCAATTGGGTCCAAAAGGGTCAAATTAGTTACGTTTGACACAAGGTAGTATAGAATTGGCGGGATAATAGGAATAATGGGATGAGTCACAGACAGGATGATAATTGAATAAATTTTTGAGGGAATAATACATATAATATTTTAGAAAAAATATTTATAATATTTGAAATATATATTTTTAGTTAATATAGTTTAAGATAATCTTTGAAAATATAAGAATCATTGCAAGGCAGAAACTTGATTTGTGTCAAAACATAATTTGTAGGTCCAAATCTACAGATAAGACATCATAAAATAATACTAATATATTTCTATTCCGAAATAATTTAGGAAAATATTTTAAAAATACAAATAATTTTTAGCCTAAAAATTCTATGCTTGTAAAATATGATTCTAGGTAACAATATACTCTCTTAGTCCAAAATATTTATAGAAGACACTTAATAATCTAGATAGTTATTTTTTTTAGGGCTAAAATCTAATCTTAGTAAAATATAGTTTGAAAAATTTATAATATAAGATTTCCCCAAAATAATAACTTTAATATTAATAACATAATAAGCGTAATAATAACTACTAGAAACAACAATGTTAATATTCCTATAATAATAATAATAATAATAATATATTATTATTATTATTATTATTATTATTATTATTATTATTATAAAAATATAAATTATTAAAAGTAAAAAAAAAACTACTGTGCTAACTGTTCTCTTCAGAACACTAGTAACATTTCAATGAAGAAAAGAAAAAAAAAAGCAAACTAGCAGAGAGAGAGAGAAAGAAGATTTGGGAAAAAATTTCGATCGTGAGAGAGAGCGGGAGGAAGGAGAGGCGGAGGAAGGAGGCACGCGGCGGATGAGGGTCGGTGTCGGCGCACGCCGGCGGAGAAGGGAAGTTGGGGGTTCGGGGTGCGGCGCAGGGCGGATCTGGGCGCTGGGCGCGGTGGACGAGAGAGGGGTTTGGGCGCGGAGACGCTGGAAGACGGCGAGCGCCGAGATGGTCGGACGTTCGAGAGGGGTCGACCGGAGAAAAAGGGAGCTGGGATCGTGAGGAGTCGAGCGGGGGAGCAGCGGCGCGTCGGGCGTGGGGGAGCACCGGCCGCGGCGGAGGGTTTGGGCGAAGTCGGAGAAGGGGGTGGAGACTGGTGGGCGAGTGGGAGAGCTGGGGTCGGGCGGCGGCCAGTGGCTGAGCGCGGTGCCAAGGAGGTAGCGCGGGTGTGGCCAGGCGGGGCTGGGTTTGGCGGGAGGAGATCTGGTGCGGCGGATGCCACCGGACAGCCGCACGGCAGAGGGGAGGAAAGGCATGCACGGGATCGGGTTTTCCGCTCGTCGGCGGCTCCGGTTGGTGGTGGGTGGCCCATAGTGGAGCATCTCCAAGTGACGGAGGACCACGGCTACACCGGTGGGTCTGACGGGACAAGCGGATGCGCGAGGTGCGACGCTCGTCATCGACGAAGGCGCCGACTCACCGGAGGTCAAGTAAGTTAAGGTTAGGGTTTTCCTTTTCTTTTCTGTTGTTGTTGTGGCGGATTGGAGTTTTCCGGCAGGTGGCCGTGGTGGTTGTGCTATGGTTCAATGGGAGCATGGCGAGGGTGGTGACGGAGGTGGTTGATGGCACGTAGTGGAAGACTCTGGTGGTTTGGTAATGGTGTGTTGCCGGAGATGGCTACGGTGGTGACGGTGGAGGGTGTGCGGTGGGGCTAGCGGCGAGGGCCGGGCTGTTGGTTGTAGTGGCGGTAATAGTGGTCCAGGTGGTGACGGCAGGGCGGTAGAGGCGGTGACAAGGCTGATGAAGGTGGTGATGGGGTTGCTGGATTGAGGCTGGGGTTTAGGAAGGCTGGGGAGGAGTCGGTCAATTAGGGTTAGGGTTAAATTTGGGATTAGGATTAGGGTTAGGGATTTGGGTTGCTGAATTGTGTCGGGGTTTGTCCGACACGGAGAAAATTGTATGTGTAAAAAGTGGAATAAGACTTTGGATGGACACAGACACGGTGCACGCACATTTGTGGTGGAGAAACTTGTGGAGAATAGAAATACAAGGATGGATGAGTACCTGCCTATTTATAGGATGTGGGAATTCCCATTAAGATAAGGATTAGGATTGGTTTAAAACCCAAGTAGATAATTTACCATTTAATTTAAAATCATTTAAATCCAAATCTAAATATAAATCCAATTCCAAATACAAATCAAATTTGAATCTAATTAAATTTTTGGATTAAAATCAATGGGATTCAAATTTCAAATATTAACTATTTAAATAAATCCACAAATTTAAATCAAGATTTTAAATCTTCATAATAATTTCGAAATATATTTTCCAAAAATACTAGTAATAATAATTTCAAAAATAATAAATCTTTTTGAATAATAAAATATTAATATTAATAAATTATTTACGTATGCACAAGAATATTATTTATTATTGATAACTATTATAAACGGAAGACTTTTTATAAATAGATAAAATAATGGACTTGGAAATATTGATATGATAGCAAAAATAATTATTACATATATTATGTTGAAAATAGAAAAAATGTTTTTCTAAAAATATGTACGCTCGCACATAATCGCACTCGTCGAGCAATTCGAAAAATAAAATTTTGTACGCGACGTATAATACGACTATGCGACGTACAATACAAAAATTTAAATCAGTACCAAATTTAATAAAAAAAATTTAGTAGAAAATTTAGGGGTTTTACATCCTACCCAACTTAAAAGAATTTTGTCCTCGAAATTAAGAATTCGTAGGAGGTGAGAAGGCACAACGTTAGATAGAAGGGTTCGAAGTTTATATGGTCGTAGTCTAGGTTGGGGATATGATTAAGAGACGATTGTAATCACTCTTAAATTCAAGTGATTAGAAAGTCAAGATTGTAGAATTAGGGTCGAGGGAAAGGTCGAGGAGTTTATGATAAAGACATAGCAATATCGAGTGAGAATGATCATAGCCGATAGGAAGGCTAGAGGAAGTTTTAGTATAACGCTTTCGTCCTCCTAAAATAGGTGAGGGCGAAGCAATATAGAGTTCGAAGGAGGCGTTATCGAATTCGAATACGTGATTCAAGGACGACCAAAAAATTTCAAAAGGAGTTGCCAAGGCAGTCGCGGATGGGACTCTAGAGGACAAGTTTAGTTATGTCCCCATCCACGTAGAACGATAGATAAAAGCGAACCAAAGTGCACTTGGTTGATCAGACCATTATGCACCGGTTCTGATTAGACAATAGGCTAGTGAGCGCTCAATAGCATATGTCAGGAACAAACTCGATAAAGAATAAGTTTGTAAAAAAATGAGGCTACATTAGCATCATTAGTCAAAATGGTAAATACATAGGCATGAGAGATTAAGATTTAAAGAAGGTAGAATGATTATAAGTCATACAGTAGTCCTATAGTCTTCTTGTACAAGTCCTTGGTTGGCTAGACGGGTTAGGTCCCCTAGATTCTAGGATCTAAATAAGCTTGCTAATATAGGTCACTAGGTCAAAGGGGTTACTAGTTCATAAGGTATTCTACCCAACTTAAAGAATTAAACTAATAGTGTTTTGGGACAACTAACTAGTAAGGTCAATCTCTAGCAAGCACGAAGGGAAGATAGGAATAGGGATGGAAGGAAGCAAGCAAGATGCAATTGATGAGTCAAACGGGAGTTAAAATCATGGAAAGAGGTCAAGTATGTGGATGAGATCCTAGACTTCTAATCCTATACGCAGGCTTGCTTGGTACGGTAAAGTAACCAAACAATTTATCTTGACCTGCATGGGCCACCACAAAAATATGTAACGCCCCAGTCCCAAAATACGTAGGACTAGGAACGTAGACATGCCAGCTGTATTCATACGAAGTACATAGGTCTCGTATGGATACATAAGCTGTAAAATACAGTAGAACCATAACTAATCTCATCCACACAAAATAAATGAATAAAAGACATCATATAAAGATAATGATTTGTCTTGATACAATATGTTGGGCGAAGACAAATCCACTACCAACAAGTATAGAAAAAAAAAATATACATAAGAAAAGATATGAATTTGGCAAGCGAAGTGAAGACGATCCAAATGCAATCATCCTCGAAGAAGTAGCGATGATCACGGCTAAAGCTAGAGTACCTGCGAAGACAATAGCACACACCTGGAGAGATAACCAGGTCCTCAGAGGGATGTAACAAGATACATAATATAATGCCAATAACTGAATAATAAAAGCTCAACAGAAAAGTATATCTAACTACACAAATAAAGGTTCTTAACCATCCTATGTGTTAATGCAGTTTGAAGACAACGTTCCACCTAAGGGCTTTCCGAAGCTAGAAACACGACGCATTAGCGTTTCAACCAAGGCACTAGTGGCATCTAGAGGAAAGTAAATAAATGCACGGCCAGTAGCTCTTGGGTGAGTCACTAACGGCAGCTAGAGGAAAGTAAACGCACGACACATTTGTGTTTCAACCGAGGCACTAGTGGCATCTAGAGAAAAGTAAATAAGTGCACGACGCACTATCTCTCGGCTGAGTCACGCATGGCAGCTAGAGAAAAGTAAATGTGTGAAAGCCCCTGCGTCTAATAACTGTCTTCCCCACCCCATGCACTACTCGTGCTGAATCCACACCACGATATTTCTAATAACTGCTAAGTCTTCTAGACAAATCTATTAACAGATATATCCTAACGCTCGTTCTGTACGCACCGATGTACGGTCGGTACGTAAGTCCGTATCTATATGTGACTCGTGACTTCGTGGCACACAAGTGTCAAGCCAATGAATGCGGCACAAACAAAGGGCGGTCCCTTAACTCTAGGCCAAATGCAACTAAAATATAATAATTTGCAAGTACAATTTATATTTTCTAGAATAAGTAAAAAAAACATGCATGATATTGAGCAAGATATTAAACAGTAAAGGCAAGGTGTCTTGCCTGGTGGTACGCCTGGTGTGCTGCAATGATCATGATGGCACGAACTATGACTTCGGTGCAATAACTATGCAAGGTGACCTCGGATGGGGGCACGGATGGTTCCATTGGGTCCAGAAGGGTCAAATTAGTTAGGTTTGACACAATGTAGTATAGAATTGGCGGGATAATAGGAATAACGGGATGAGTCACAGACAGGATGATAATTGAATAAATTTTTGAGGGAATAATACATATAATATTTTAGAAAAAAATATTTATAATATTTGAAATATATATTTTTAGTTAATATAGTTTAAGATAATCTTTGAAAATATAAGAATCATTGCAAGGCAGAAACTTGATTTGTGTCAAAACATAATTTGTAGGTCCAAATCTACAGATAAGACATCATAAAATAATACTAATATATTTCTATTCCGAAATAATTTAGAAAAAAATTTTAAAAATACGAATCATTTTTAGCCTAAAAATTCTATGCTTGTAAAATATGATTCTAGGTAACAATATACTCTCTTAGTCCAAAATATTTATAGAAGATACTTAATAATCTAGATAGTTATTTTTTTAGGGCTAAAATCTAATCTTCGTAAAATATAGTTTAAAAAATTTATAATATAAGATTTCCCCAAAATAATAACTTTAATATTAATAACATAATAAGCGTAATAATAACTACTAGAAACAACAATGTTAATATTCCTATAATAATAATAATAATAATAATAATAATAATATTATTATTATTATTATAAAAATATAAATTATTAAAAGTAAAGAAAAAAACTACTGTGCTAACTGTTCTCTTCAGAACACTAGTAACATTTCAATGAAGAAAAGAAAAAAAAAAGCAAACTAGCAGAGAGAGAGATTTGGGAAAAAATTTCGATCGTGAGAGAGAGCGGGAGGAAGGAGAGGCGGAGGAAGGAGGCCCACGGCGGATGAGGGTCGGCGTCGGCGCACGCCGGCGGAGAAAGGAAGTTGGGGGTTCGGGGTGCGGCGCAGGGCGGATCTGGACGCTGGGTGCGGTGGACGAGAGAGGGGTTTGGGCGCGGATACGCTGGAAGACGGCGAGCGCCGAGATGGTCGGACGTTCGAGAGTGGTCGGCCGAAGAAAAAGGGAGCTGGGATCGTGAGGAGTCGAGCGGGGGAGCGGCGGCGCGTCGGGCGTGGGGGAGCGCCGGCCGCGACGGAGGGTTTAGGCGAAGTCGGAGAAGGGGGTGGAGACTGGTGGGCGAGTGGGAGAGCTGGGGTCGGGCGGCGGCCAGCGGCTGAGCGCGACACAAAGGAGGTGGCGCAGGTGTGGCCAGGCGGGGCTGGGTTTGGCGGGAGGAGATCTGGTGCGGCGGATGCCACCGGATAGCCGCGCGACAGAGGGGAGGAAAGGCGTACGTGGGATCGGGTTTTCCGCTCGTCGGCGGTTTCGGTTGGTGGTGGGCGGCCCATAGTGGAGCGTCTCCAGGTGACGGAGGACCACGGCTACACCGGTGGGTCTGACGGGACGAGCGGATGCGCGAGGTGCAATGCTCGTCAACGACGAAGGCGCCGACTCGTCGGAGGTCATGTAAGTTAAGGTTAGGGTTTTCCTTTTTTTTCTATTGTTATTGTGGTGGATTGGGGTTTTCCGGCAGGTGGCCGTGGTGGTTGTGCTGTGGTTCAATGGGGGTGTGGCGAGGGTGGTGACGGAGGTGGTTGATGGCACGTGGTGGAAGACTCTGGTGGTTTGGTAATGGTGTGTTGCCGGAGATGGCTATGGTGGTGACGGCGGAGGGTGTGCGGTAGGGCTAGCGGCGATGGCCGGGCTGTCGGTTGCAGTGGCGGTAATGGTGGTCCAGGTGGTGACGGCAGGGCGGTAGAGGCGGTGACGAGGCTGATGAAGGTGGTGATGGGGTTGCTGGATTGAGGCTGGGGTTTAGGAAGGCTGGGGAGGAGTCGGCCAATTAGGGTCAGGGTTAAATTTGGGATTAGGATTAGGGTTAGGGATTTGGGTTGCTGAATTGTGTCGGGGTTTGTCCGACACGAAGAAAATTGTATGTGTAAAAAGTGGAATAAAACTTTGGGTGGACACAGACACGGTGCACGCACATTTGTGGTGGAGAAACTTATGGAGAATTGAAATACAAGGATGGATGAGTACCTGCCTATTTATAGGATGTGGGAATTTCCATTAAGATAAGGATTAGGATTGGTTTAAAACCAAAGTAGATAATTTACCATTTAATTTAAAATCATTTAAATCCAAATCTAAATATAAATCCAATTCCAAATACAAATCAAATTTGAATCTAATTAAATTTTTGGTTTAAAATCAATAGGATAATTCAAATTTCAAATATTAACTATTTAAATATATCCACAAATTTAAATCAAGATTTTAAATCTTCACAATAATTTCGAAATATATTTTCCAAAAATACTAGTATTAATAATTTCGAAAATAATAAATCTTTTTGAATAATAAAATATTAATATTAATAAATTTTGAAAATACATTTTTATTTAAAAATAACTAGTAAAATATTTAGGAATTATTTACGTATGCACAAGAATATTATTTATTATTGATAACTATTATAAACGGAAGACTTTTTATAAATAGATAAAATAATGGACTTGGAAATATTGATATGATAGCAAAAATAATTATTACATATATTATGTTGAAAATAGAAAAAATGTTTTTCTAAAAATATGTACGCTCGCACATAATCGCACTCGTCGAGCAATCCGAAAAATAAAATTTCGTGCGCGACGTATAATACGACAATGCGACTTACAATACAAAAATTTAAATCAGTACCAAATTTAATAAAAAAAATAGTAGAAAATTTAGGGGTTTTACAGAGTTAAAATCATATTAAGTCAAATCAAAACCAAGCTCCTATGGACTAGAGTAATATACATGCTTTATAAATAAAGATTAAGAATAACGAGCATGCATATATAAATGTGTCACACTAATAGAAAATGAGTGTTAAACTACATAGTGTGAACTAATCATTTAAGCCGAGTAACTAGTCATGCTAGATAAAAGAATTAATAAGAAAACTAACTAAGCATGCTAGTATAATATCTCACATTAATTTATATAAAAGGCAACTAAAGGATATCAATGTGAGCTAGTAGCAAGACAACAAGAGAAACATGCTAGATTCTACAAATATAAATAATTTAAAGAGAATCGTTTAGCATGTTACCAAAGTGGCTCTAGTGGCCACGCTTGTGTTGGTGCAATTGCTTGAAAGATGACCTTCGAGCTTTGCAACCACCAACACGCTCCTCGTTGCTATGTCCCGATACAAGAAGCTTCACCTACAATATTAGATGAAGACTTTGGTATCCAAATAAACTTGGATCCATATTTATTAGTTTTAGGGACCCATATAGCACTTACTCTAGCATTGGTAGTAAGGGTACTACGAATAGAGCATGTAAAGCTCATGTGTCCAATGCGAGAGCAATAAAAGCACCTAATGCTAGTGTGTGCACATGTATCAGAATGAGCATGGTTATGAACAAGTGACATACTAGAATGATGAATATCTCTAGAGTGAGCATGAGAAGATTTGGTTTTAAGAATATCATATTCTAATAGCAAATGATCATGCAAACAAGTAAGAGAATCAAATTTAGCATTTAAAGCATAATTCTCTTTTTCAAATAAAGCAATTCTAGAAATAAAATTATCATTTTGTTTCTTTAAAGAATCAATAGAAGAATCGTGCAAAGAAGTTAACACATGCGTTTGACTTTTAAGATCTTCTATAGATGAGGAAAGAGATTTGATTTTCAAGATTAAAGCCTCATTCAAACTCTTTAAAGAAATACATGATGAGTTTTGAGAATCAAGTCTAGATAATAAATCAATGTTTTGATTTCTCAAAAACTCATTAGATTCTTCTAAATGAATAACCTTTTCTGAAAGTTCTTCATTTATAGAATGAAGGTCATCAAGAATCTCTAAGGATTGGTTAGCCATGGCTTTCCACATAGAGCATTTCTTATATTTAGAAGAAACAAGATTATCTATGCTACTAGAAGTAAAACCTTCTTTATCGGAGGAGGAGTAGGAGGAATACGATGTCATAGAAAAATTAACAAGGATCTACTCTAAGGATGTTAAGCCTAACAATAGAGTCCTTGCTCTTATACCAATTGTAGGAACCCTAGAGGGGGGTGAATAGGGTCAAGCTAACTAATCAAGCACTTAGCACAAGCTAATAGGCAATTTAAAAATATAAGTGCAAGAGAAGAAGCAATAACAATATCGACACACGATATATCCTAGTATCCTCCCAAGTGGCACTCCAGTCCCGGAACTCTCTCCGGCTTTAATCTACTATTTGAGTAAATTGTTACACAAGAGTTTGGATCCAAAGAACTCGCCAACTTCTTACACGAGAGCTTTAGTCCGAAGGCCTCTCCGACTTCAACCGAGAGTTTGGATACGAAGACTCTCCAACTTCAACCGAGAGTTTGGATACGAAGACTCTCCAACTTCAACCTTTCACAACAGGTTTTGATCTCCTTATACAACAAGATGAAGATCTTACTTTTCAACTCAATAACTCTAACACAATTTGTGGATGGCAAATGAAAGCTTTGTAGAGTTGTTTATGGATAGGCTTTGGTGGTTTAGAAATTTTTAGGCACAAAGCATCCACCTTGAATGAAGGGGTTCAAGGCAATTTATAACCAAAGTATTGAAAAGAGCTCAAGGTAACTTTTCAGTCCGCGAACCGACATACCGCCGGTATGAACCGGCATACCGGCGGTATACCGGTCTGGAATACAACGGCTAGAAATATAGCCGTTGGGATCATTAATTGCTCGAATTTTCGACCGTTGGAATTTCAACGTTACTAAACCGGTATACCGTCGGTATGAACCGGTATGCCGTCGGTATGCCGATTTTGTAGACAAAAATTTTCTGTGAACAAAATCGGTATACCGTCGGTATGGACCGGTATACCGTCGGTATGCCGGTTTTCATCGAAAAATGATCCTGGGCTAATTTCTACCCTAGCTTTCGATTTTGCCATACATTTCTTGTGTTTACAAATATTCCTAAGACTCATTACAGACTCCAAAAATACGGTAGAAGGTGCAGGCTTCTTCAGAGTCTTGAAATGAAGATGGCATGGCTTGGCTTCTTCCTTTGATAGGTGCTAGTTTTTTTCCTTGGCGGCAGTTGTCCAAAGATATCCAGTTTGTGAAAACTGAATACCTTTCGGGGCTTCGCCCCCAAACCCCCGAACCCCTGACGAGGGACGCTGCCCCCTCGACCCCCGTGAGCTGACCGGGCAGCGGAACCCCCGAGTGCGTGGCTCTGGAGATGTCGTCGGGTGGTTCAGAGAAATCTTGTGGGATTCGTCGTCTTTGGCCCACCATGATTTTTTTATTTGCATATGTCCACATAGATCTTGCTTATTGCTTTTCTGCATGTACATGTTAGACGAACAAAGCAATATACATAGTAGCAAGTATGATAAGTTTAATGCACATTAGGACAATACTGAGTTTAAGTATAAGTGCTAAAGTGATAGCATAAATGTTGGTGATATCATAATGATTAAACTTAATTGAATGACCGCAATCAAAAATATAGTTTTAATTTTGGCAACCCGATTAAATTTAAGATAGATAAGCTCATATCACTAAGATGTAAACCAATAGGCACATATCACCAAAGGTATAAGTATAAGTAAAAATGCTATAGCGATAGTATTAAGATTAGTGATAATGAAATGCTAAACTTAACAGATTAACCATATTCAAAAACATGATACAATCATTGGGCCAACATCCCTTCGTTCCTTGAAGTTGTGTCCTTGGAGTCTAACACAACTTCGGAAGGAATACTTGCTTGGTTCGCCTTTACCTATTGTTTTACGTGGATGGGACATAATTACAACTTGACCTCTAGAATCTTATCCACGACTGCCTTGACAATTTTTTTGAAATTATTTGGTCGTCTGTGAATCACGTATTCGTAATATCGCTTTTGATCTCTTTATTGCTTTAACCTTCACCTATTTTGGAAAGACAAAGGCACTTATACTAGGATTTTCTCTAGCCGACCTATCACTTATGACCCTTGTCACTGAATGTGCCTATATAATTGCCTTAAACTCCTCGTCCTTTCTTCAACCCTACCTACCCTATCTATTCTTAAATTTCGGGGACAAAATTCTTTTAAGTTGGGTAGGATGTAAACCCCCTAAATTTCTACTACATTTTTTATAAATAAATTTTGGTATTTATTTCGTATCTGCACATCGCATACGAGATCGCATTGTTATAGTGTCCAAGAATTTCGTTTTTGTATTGCTCGTCGAGTGCGAATATGTGCGAGGTACATATTTTTGGAAAATACATTTTAGTAAATGTATAATCTCAAAGTAATAAGTGGTAGATATTTTATTTATTTAAATGTATTTTCTTTATTGCTTAAGTTGCACAAAACATATTGAGATGTAAAATAGAATTTCCCAAAATTTTATTTTATTGCTTTATAGAAAGGCTATTTAGTTACTGGTAATTTAGAAACTATTATTCTAGATTGGTGCGAGGTACATGAATTTAATCATGTACATATAATTATATTTTCGAAATTATTATTAATATATTTTATTATTTATGAAAATCATATTTGAAATATTTGTCTGAACTAATATTGGATTAAATATGTTAATTTAAATTGGAAAAGATTTTATTTTAAATAGGCATTAAATTAGAGGAAGTTTATCTAGATTGATTTGGATTTGATTGCTTAATTTCTAAATCGATTTAAATAAAAGATGGAATTATCCATCAGGGTTTAATCCATTATAAGTCCTTATCTAACTGGGAATTTCCACCTCCTATATAAGGAGAGGTACTCATCCATAATTTTCTCCACATCTACATATTGTGCATCGTGTCTGTGCCTCCATCCACTATATTTTTCTCCATTACAAATACAATATTTTTCGTCCCGTCCGACAATCCCGGACGTCCACCTATATTGTGTCGGACACACCTCCGACACGATAGAATTCTCTAACTTAATCCCGACCCCGGTGTCCTCCACCCTGCCTTCAACCCAGCACCATCACCACCACGACCACAGCCTTCACTCTCCAAGTCCAACTCCTCGCCCCAGCCGCCTCGATGCCTACTGCCAAAATCCATCGTAGCCAGCTACCCAACTCCACGACCACGGACCTCCTCACCAGCACCCCCGTCGTGGACATCAACTCCGACCGTCACCATCGTCTCCTCCCAGCCCGACTTCTCTATATCCCCTAACCCGCAGCAGCTCCGCTACAACCATCATCAACACCACCATCGCCACTAAATTCGGCTACCCCGTCTCCCCGGCCAAGCAACGCCACGGCCACCCTCACTACTAACCCATCACCAGCACCCAGAGCTAGCCGCGTATAACCCAATAACCACCCCGTCTCCAGCCATCAGCAGCGCACGTCACCATCACTCTGGCCGACCATCCTCGGTCGCCGCCAACAGCCCCAACAAAGTAAAGGTGAAAGGGGGGACAGATCCTCACCTTCGGCCGAGCTTCCCCCTCCGCCACGTCGAGCACCCTCCGGCCGGCTACCGACGCCAGCCCCCGCCGGCCGAGCCCAACGTGCTGCCGCCCCTGGCCGCTCTCCGTCCCAAGCCGAGCCTCTAACTCCGTGCGCCGGAGCCAAACGACGCCTCTACTGCGCCACGACGCCTTCCGCTGGATGCCCTCCGAGCCTCGCAGCCCTCGTGCCGGAGCATGCGCCATCGGCCGAGCCCCCTCGGTAAGCTCCCCTCCGCTCCTCACCTGCTCTCCCTCTCGCAAGTGTCCTCCCCCATTTTGGGAAGGGGAACACAGCAAGTGCTGTGTTGACTTATGGGATTTGATATACTTTTATTTTTTTGTTTTTTTTATTTGTTATTTTTTTAACTAGTATATAGTTAAACTTATAGATATGCAGGAAAATCATTTCGTAATAATTTGGTTTATGATTATTATTATGATTATTATTATTACTATTATTATTATTATTATTATTATTTTTTATTGTTGTTGTTGTTGTTATATTAAAATTTATATTTGACAAAATATGTTTTGTAACAAAATTATATTGAGCTTAGGCCCTAACTGTATTATTATATTATGATGTGGAATTTTAAATAAAATCTTTATACTATTATCTAAACTTAATTATAGTTTTACCTAGATAGTGTATTTTGATAAAACTAAGTTTACAAAGGATTTCCTAGATTTTGTGATAATTTTTACTAATCAAGATATAGCTACCTACCTAAAAAATTTATTTTTACATACTTGAGTTTATCCCACAAGGGTTTAATTTTTCCAAGTATTTACTAAAATTATTTTTGACAATTAAAATCCTATTTTCCAAGTAATACAAATATTTTCTAACAACAAGAGTATGAGTATCTACCCTACGTAAGTTCCTTTTTGTGTCATCACTAATCGTGACTGATCGGTCGTTTCTACTTCCTGTGAATTTGGACCCTTACACGTCGACCTCGGCAATTGGACAAAACAGGACTTGCTCGATCATCGCACCACTCCAAAAGACACACCAGGCAAGATACCTTGCCATTATACTATTTATTTTCAGTTTACATTTTATTACATATCACTATTCATTTATTTTCAGTTCTTACAGTTCTTGATTTACTACATGCTTAGTGATATTAGCTGTACTTTGTTATTATCCTTTGATTGCATATGAACTTAGAGTTAAGAGACTACCGTTTGTAGTGTATTTCATATACCATGACACAGTTGTACCACGAGGATGTGTGAGATGAGTAGCATATAGAGGTTCTTGCGTGTGGGCTGATCCCCCATGTACATGCGTTAGGGCTAACTGCTAATAGAGGCATGTTAGGAGACTTAGCAGTTAGTTGAGGTACATGGTCGTGGATGCGACTTAAATAAGAGCATCGGATGGGGAGAACAATACCTGACGTATGGGCTTCTTTGCACTTCCCTGCTTACCTGTGCGCTCCTCCGGAGACGCAGGCTCCAGGTGCCCTCTGACGTTTTCCAGAGTGTTATGGACGTAGCCCCTTGCACATGATGCCCTCTAACGATCTTCAGACGTTACAGACGTAGGCCCCTGGTGCCCTATATGGGGACTATGCCGATCCTATTTACAGCCAGGGCTCATGCGTTGAAGGTTTGTTCTTACTGCATAAACACATTAGATGGTTAGATAACCCTCGTCAATGTCATATCACCCCGTTCCATTAGTAGCTTGGGACAATATCGCATTGCGGTATAGTGTACTATCCTTGTCCTTGTTTGGTTGTAGGGGTAGTCCACTGTTTCGATGGTGAGGTATTGGAACTTGTTACGAGTGGGACTATTTACTTTACTTGTGATTTATGACATAGTATATATATTCAGTTATGTGGCATATACTTTATGTATCTTGTTACGTCCCTCTGAGGACCTGGTGATCTCTCCAGGTGTGTCTTGTGATTTCTGCAGGTGCTCTAGCTAAGGCATGACTTGCGCTCTATTCTTCGAGATGTTGCTCTATGATCATCATTTCCTTCGCTCTACTAAATTCCTTTCCTTGTATATTTCTTTCCTATTAAAATTAGTTGGTAGTGGATTTGTCTCCGCCCAACGATTGTATATATGACAAAATTTAAAGTTGCTTTTATATCATTATTTATATTTGTGGATGAGATTTAGTGCCTTGGTTACTGTATTTTACAGCTTATGTATACATACGACGGTCCATATACTTCGTATGTATGCAGCTGGCATGTCTACGTTCCTAGTCCTACGTATTTTGGGACTGGGACGTTATACTGTATCCTTGGAGCTAACACAACTTTGAAAGGAATATTATCTTGGCGTCTATTTTTTTATGGTGCATCTGGAATCGGACCCAACGGTATCATCATTGCTGGAGTAGGGATTGTCCTCGTATCCCCTGAAGGGCTAGCCATTCAAAGAGCCAATTCTCTGGATGAACCATGTTCCAACAATGTTGTCGAATAAAATGCTTTGCTCATCGGTCTCCAGATAGCTAAACAACTAGATATCGACTATTTTAAAGTATATGCAGACTCTAAACTGATCATCAATCAAGTTAGAGGTACGTATAAAGTTCGACATCAATATCTCATCCCCTATCATGAAGCAGTAGTTAAACTTGTTATGTTATTCAAAGGTTTCTTTATTGAGAATGAACATCGAGTGTGCAATACAGAAGCCGATGCACTCGCTAATCTGGCAACAGTATTAGCTATTCCTGTGAGAAGGCAACAATTAATCGTCATTGTTAATCAAGAATTATTTTGTGTTGAGAATAATTTGAATATTGAATTCAGTAATGTGGTTGAGATTTGCACTACTAGTGGAGATTAGAGGACCCCCTTTATCGACTTTGTAGTACATGGCATCCTGGTAGACGATCCTAAAGAAGCAACAATAATTCATCATCGATCACTTCGATTATATTGCCATCACTCGTCCAAGATACTCTACCGTCGATCTTTTGACAGCATGCTCCTGTATTTACTCGTAAGTGATGAGGCAAAATAGATACTATGTGAAGCTCACGATGGTGTTTGCGGTGCAAATCAACCTGGTCCCAAGCTATAAGACTGTATCAGATGCATGGGATACTATTGGCCCACTTTGGCAGTAGATTCAATTGAATATGCAAGAAGATGCAGAGTATGTCAAATTCATGCAGATTTCATCCACCAATTATTGGAATTCTTACATCCAACTGCAGTATCGTGGCCTTTCGAAGCTTGGGGCATGGATGTCATTGGTCCTATCAATCCACCATCGTCCCGAGGACATCGGTTCATCTTAGCTATAATCGATTATTTCTCGAAATAGGCAGAAGCTATTCCTTTAGCTGAAGTCAAGACAAGCAGTGTCATCAATTTATCAAGCATCATATGATTTATCGATTTGGAGTTCCTCAAAGAATCATTCATGACAACGGACCTCAATTTGTAAGTCAGGCATTCACTCGATTCTGCAATGACACTCGAATCAACAATATTGCTTTTACAGCTTATAATCCCACAGCCAACGGTTTAGCAGAAGCATTCAATAAGACAATCATCAAGCTTCTCAAGAAGTTCATTTCTGCCAATAAATGCAACTGGGAAGAAAAGCTTGGAGAATGCCTATAGGCATATCGTACTATTGTACGTACCCCGACTGGCTGTACACCCCTTTATCTAGTGTACGGGTGCGAAGCCGTCTTACCGTTGGAGATCCAAATTTTATCCCTGAAGATAGCTGTCACCAACGAGTTAGTGGAAAGTAATGATCGTCTTTGACTTCAGGTGCTTAAAGCACTCGATAAGAAGAGGCTGCTAGCTCAACAGCACATTGAGCTATATCTAGCCCGTACCTCGAAAGCCTTCAACCGTAAAGTCAAAGTATAAACCTTCCAAAAAGGCGAACTAGTCCTTATTGTTAGACATCCTATGACTATGACACACATGAGCAAAGGCAAGTTCAAGCCAAAATGGGAAGGTCCCTACGTCATAAGCAAAGTCTTCTCTAACGGAGCTTACCAGTTGACCGGGATGGATGGTCGAATAGCTATGATGCCTATCAATGGCAAATTCTTGAAGAAATATCATCTTTGAAAGCATGTATTATATTTTATAACAAATATTGTACATACACAAATCTTCGAATTATTATCTTTTATTCACGCTTTCGTGAGTAAACCTACAGATAATAAGTCCTCAAAAAAAACTCCAGTGGAGTCTAACCCAGATTTTATGGTACATCCTTAAAAGATTAACAAATAACATCCATCACAACATATCATAACGGCATCATATTTTGAAACCTACTTGTTTTAGAAGATATTTCATTCTTAAGCCCAATTGGTTTAGGAATAATCAGATATACGAATTCAAGTCCACATTACATCTGAATTCTATTGTCTGCACCAACGACTTGTCACATCCACATTACCTCCGATAACGTCGTCCTAAAAATAACATCACGTCAAGTTATATTCTGTCACGTCCAGAACCTATGAACAAATATAATAAGTGATGCTATTTTCAAAGAATACGTCACTTCCAGCACCTCTAAATGTATTTCTACAACTCTATCTATTTTTTGTGTTTCAAACAGATACATAATGTAATAGAATCACAAAACAACAGCTTTTTTATTTCATTTCAGTCTCAAGAACATAAATTATTACATTGTTGTTCGGAAAAAAAAAAAAGATTATTACATTTTTTATTGGAAAAGGGTAACGAGATCAGAAATCGTCTTCTTCAAGGCTACAGCTCACTCCACCCTAGTAGCAATCACCCGCTCTATGGCCAAGTCCCTCCTAAATTCTTCAATTAATGGTGGCATTGCAAGAATATGACGCTCCATCTCTGCTTTCCGAGCTCGGAGAAGGTCATCTATTTCCCTGTTCAGATCATCCAGACGGCTTGAGGCAAATTGATACAGCTCGATCACCTCTTCCTGGTGCTTCCTAGCTGCTGTAACTGATGCACGGGTCCGGGCTAGTTTAGCTTCTATCTCTTGGATGCGAGCCCGACCCTTAGTCACTTCTCTATCTTTCTCAGCTTCCTCGGCCTTATAAAGTTCAATAGAGGAAGTGGCCTATGTAATACCAGACTCTATATCTCCAGATTATATCGTGAACGCTACTATAGAATTTTCTAGTGCGACTCGTCGTTCCTCGTACTCACGAGCTATGGCCTCGTACTCACCATCTACTAGTCTATTTATATTTCCTCTTGTCAGCTCTTGGTAAGACTAGATAGGCTTCGCGAGCCCGTTAAGGATATGCTCTAAGGCACTTTCCCTTTTAGCGTCGCCAAGGTTGCATACGGTGGCAATTAGATAGAGAGAAGACATTCTTACAAAATCGCAAGAGTAATTCTTCTCTAGTGTCAACTGTACCAAAGAGTGTAGAGAGATGAAGAAGGCGTCCGTATAAGTATGGATAATGCCGCCCATCACCGCTTGCATACGAGGTATCGCTATCGCGGCTGAAACCCCTCCTTCCACGGAAGTCGGAGGAATATTGACAACCTGCGCAACATCAATATTTAGGGATTTTGGTGTAGGCGATCTTGACGAGCTTCCCTCTATGGCGTGGGTCCCGACATCCAAAGGAGCCCATATTGAACTGGCGTTGAAGGCAGTAGAGGCTAACGAGACTTCCGTGATCGTCCCTATATGACCTGCTGCAATTCAAGTAAAAATTGTTATGTCACGTAGCATTAAATAAAAAGTAATGGCGAATAAAGTCAAAAATTTACCTGGCTAGTTGGAACATAAGGAGTGTCGGCAGATATAGCATCTCTTTCTGCAATAAGCCTTTCTATTATAGAAGAAGATACTGTTGCACTTGCTTGGCTTCTTCCTGTATCTGAGCCTCCCGACATAAAGCGACTCCTACCAGCCTCTAAGCCAGCATGGCTGCCTCTGGCCTACGACTCGACTTGGCCTCCTGGGGCTGCTACTTTCACCCTCTCTATTTCGAAAATATGTTCAACAGGGGCTTGAATCCCCTCAACATCGGTATCAGGGTTACCATCACTCCCGTTGATTTTAAGACCTTGAGCGAGGCCTTTATCACCCTCATCTTCGTCAACTGGACTTCCGTTGCCCTCAATTTCAACATCAGAATTCTCATCGCCCAACGGTTCATCGAGATTCTGATCATCTTCACGAGGGCTCTAGTCGCCCTCATCCTCAGCAGGGTGGTCATCACCCTCAATTGTAATTTGGCCATCCTTGGCCACCAAGTTTTGACCTTCGTGGGCTACTGCTTGATCTATGCTTCATTCAGCCTTTTCAAGATGAAAGGCAGCATGAATAGGGTCCTCTTCGATCTGCTCATCCCAGAAATCAAAGTCCTGTAACACCTCTATCAACTTTTTGTCATTTTGAGAAGGTGTCTCGTACAGGAGAGGAGCTACATGAGTTTGGATTATAAAAGGAGCTTGAACTTTTGGAACAGCTTCCTTTGGTACTGAAGCCCCCTCAGGAACTGTGACTCTTAAAGCGTCATCAGAGGCTGGTGGCAACGTCAGACCAGCTGAAGCAAGCACCGTAAGTGTCCTCACGGACAAAGGAATAGTAACCTCAACGATTACTGCTTCTGAAACGGTAACCGGAGGGATATCCACTGCAGCAGCTGGAGCCGGTTCAATGGTAGGTAGAAGCTCTAGAGATAAAGACAGGTCAATAAAAATTGCTATAGGATTAACATCTAGTAGCTCTTGTGGAACTGAGAGACTAAGTATATCGCCTTATGGAGACGACACACCCCCAGGTGACGGCAGCAATGGCATTTGACCAAGAGACTGCCTTGGCAAGAAAAAATAGTAGAAGCTGCAGTCTTCGCCCTCACAGCTCTTGATACCACCAATTTTCTTCTGGCAGCATGCTTGACCAATCGGAGAGAAGAAACGGCAGCGGCAAGCTGACCTTCAGGAGCAATACGTTTCCTACTTGTCTCTTCAATCCTACCCTCCTTTTGAGCAGGGGATGGGGTTGTTCCTCTGAAAGAAGATGTTATTCTAGGTGAAAGTTCTGCTTCTAATTTTTGTATTTGAAGCCTTGTCTTCACAATAGGCTTTCCAACGACGGTCATTTCTTTCTTTTTCCTTCCTTTTCCCTTAGCGGGAGAAGGAAGTTCATCATAGGCTGACTGGGTGAATGAGGTCCCAGTCTTTTGCTTCTTGGTAGTCCCCTTCATGGGAGTTTTTTTTCTACTTTTTGAGGGTGACACATAGTGCACCATGCACCTCGTTTGGGAAACTAACAAGTGTAGCCTCTAGAGGGTCGTCAGCGGGAACGTTCTTCTCGGCTTTTGCAAATTCCATGGCATCTTCGATCCCTTCTAGTGACCTTCTCACGCTAATAAAGCTTTCGGACAAAGAATAACCTTCGAAGAATGTGTTGGCTGAGATATAGAAATTTGCGTATGTGTTTAACATACACGGGCCTACCTCGAAAGCAGTGGATGGCATGGTAAGTACAGCTTTAGTGCCCCTCGTACTGTAGTATCTCCATCCTCGAACACCGTCGATCAAATGTTTGAAAGCTTGAAAGCAGGTAGTTGCATAGCCAACGTGCATCTGATTCTAGCGGAACTGACGAGCAAATCGGCTAGGTAGGTATGGTTCCAAATAGCATTCATTCTCGAACCGATACACCATATATGAAGGTCTGATCATTTTCAACCAAATGAAGGCCGCTGGAGGTGGACGAGTACCAATAGGCTCTAGATCCATGAGAGGAGTCGGGAAGGTCTAGTACCCAGGTGGAGGAGTGACAAAAAAGAACCTCCAGTCGGAGCCCATATTCAGTGCCTTTCTACAGTCAAAAAGTGAATCCACCTTCCATCGAGCCGTGACATATCTACCGATAAAATCTCCTCCCATAGCACCGAGAGCTGGATCTATCAGAGAAGGATGGTGTAATATTAACCAACTGAACAAATATGTGTACGACATCTCGATACGAGGGAAGTCGTCTCGAGAGCCGGGTTTCTCCATCATAGTGGTCGTGAATGCACGGAGACCTGCATTCAACCAACAAGTCATAGAGGAGAGGATATCCATCTTATATCCGAAAACTAAATGCATTGCAGCGAACAGCATACCTCGGTAGATGCGATCGACGCCTGGCTCCGGGAACCACGAACTATCGCAACCAAAGAGAGAGGAAGCCTGCCAAAGTAGCCTTCGGAGACATGGTTACACCATACTGTCTTACACAAGTCTCGATAGGTATGCCAGCAGTATAACCATGCCAGTCTTCTTCCAACTCATTATCAATATGTCCTGATTTTTTAATCAGTCTTTTGATTGTGTTGCCGTCGAGCGGTTCAAAGAAACGAGGCTCACACTCCAAATGTTCTTGTACCTTGTTCTCTGTGGCATGACCCAGGAAGAGATACAATAACCACTTGGACGTATAGCACATCCCAATCGCCTTGCTCTTATATAAGAGAGTACAAATTATGAAATGACATAGCAACTCATCGAAGGTTGTCACCATCAGAGGGTTCTTTTTGGCCAGAGCCTCCAGTTCCTCTTCAACTGGCACATACTCTTCGTAGGGATTCTTACTAGTTAGCAGATGTGATAAAAATTGCATCTCATGTAAGACAAGGCCTATCTCCCCGTGAGGAGTAACAAAGGTACCGTTTATGTTGTTGTACCTCTCCACCAAGACTAAGAACATATTTGAATTGGTGTGGATACCACAGGAGGTAGTTAAGACAGCTTCATAAATCTCCAACTTAAGCAATTTCTTCTTGAAATTATTCAGAGCCCATAATGAAAGTCGATTCCAGCGCGTAAGGTCTGGATGCATAAAACCCGTCAGTCGCATGTTTGCGGCAGGGTATTCCCCTCCTGCTGCAGCAAAAGTATTTGCAAAGAAGGGTATTCTGACCGGAATCATCAAAGACGAATCCTCGGCCGGCACGCAACTTAGTTTCAAACCTCTTAAGTATGTGATGTGTTTCTCAGAAGAACTGAAGAATATGTCTCTCCTCTGGGTCCTAAACCTGTGACATATCCGCCCAACCCTAGCCTGTTGAAATGGAGTCAGATCCTATGACATCTTTCGAGGATAGCTGGCATGGACGTATCGAGACAAAGACAAGTTCCGTGCCATATCTGGGAGATATACCAGTCTCTCTCCTCTCTTGAAGATCCGACCTTCTCGTTTCGTCTTGGGCTGAGAGGCTTTATTAATGGCCTCTCAAAATAAGAAAGCTGGCTTCTTATGAGGAGCCCGATCCACAGATAGGAAAGGTTCTCCGTTCATTAAGCATAGCAAAGTCCTCTCATCTTGAGTCTCTTATCTTGGAACTCTAGCAGAGCTCTTCTAGTAGCAGGTACGTCGAACTGCGGGAAGGTAACATGAGAAAGATCTTTCTGGTATTCCGATACCCGAAAAGCAGAAGCCAATATCTCAGCATGAGGGTCTTCCCTGAGGTCAACTGCAAAAAAAGAAACAAGAGTTAAAATCATGAAAGAGTGGTCTTATAAATTAAAAAAATCTAAATAATTTTTTTAGCTCTACGCAAATCATAGATATCGCAATACATAGAGTGCCAGTCTCTAAATTGTGCATGCAGTATGATAATTCCTAGATTGTGAATGCATTATGACAGTTCTTAGTTTGCGCATGCAGTATGACAGTTCTTAGTTTGCGCATGCAATATGATAGTCTATGATTTATGCATGCATCAAGCAGTTTTGTTTTGCGTAGCATGATAATACGTGCATTGTTTTGAATCATAACACAAAGTGTGCCGCACACTTTGAGTAAACAAGGAGTGCGCGATTCATTATTGATGTATTTTGGCTAACACTCTGAAAGAGGTGGCATATTTTTTGAAATTGGCGCAACGCCAACCAACACTCTGAAAGAGGCGGTTGACGCTGGCTATAGTTCACGCTGTAAGTGAATTGCGCTAGCCATGGTTCGTCTTCTCCGACCGATTATTTACCTTTGAGGGCAAGATTAGCTTCCACGGCTCTCGTCGACGGCGGCGCGTGCCTTGGCAACCTCAGTGGAGACGATCGCGACAAAGCTCCGGCGACGCCCTTGCCTTTCTCTGCGGTAGATCTCTTTGGTATTATTTCTGATGGTGGAGAAATCTTGGAGAGCTCGAAAGAGGAAGAAGTAGGTGAGAAGAGTTCGAGAGAGAAAAATCTAAAAGAAGAACTCTCTCTCTCTTTTTCTCTCTCTCTCTTTTCTTTCGCTCTCTTTCTCTCTCCTCTCTTAGTGGGCTATTTATAGCCTAAGCATACATGTAATAGCTACGCAAATTGCACACGAAACACCTGGTTGGTTAGGATTCTGTGCACGCACAAAATCTGTTGAAATGCTTCTTGTTCAAAGTATTTTAACTTTCGAAAATTTTGAAATTTGAAAACTTTGAAGTGGGTCTTATAGAAGCTTTAAAAATGCCAAAGGAATACATTGCACCATTTACAGATGTCGTCGGACCCTATCCATCAAATGGCGCCCAATATCAAATAGCACCTAATATAAAATGGCGCTCAGACATCAAATAGTGCGAGCTACCACGTGGCAATTTTCCTCGAGAAACTAAGTCATCAATCATAATGACTGGCAACACAACAGTCGAGAAAAATCCTTTCAAATGTCGAGCACACGACGCTCGAGGAAGATTGTTTCATATATGTTATGATGATATTTGTCAGTTATTTTGCGCTATTTACCATTGGCCCAAAGTGACCAACTCTTCACACACTTAATGCTCCACGCGTTTCACAATTGGCGCCAATCAACAAGGTGCTCAATTCATTTATTTTCATCTAGAAGCAGTTAAAGATGATGTGGCACGCATGCCACTAATCTCTAAGAACGTACACGCAACACTGCCCACGATCAAGTGCACTTCTCTTATAGAATGCCACACATCTTATGTAGTTAAGCTAACCGCTCGCGCTAATGGATAAAACAGAATATAGTAAACCAAATAGTGCATAATCAGCCTTTTTGTACTGTGTGCCAATCATTGTAACTGTCTGGCAGTTATTCCAAAACTCTATAAATAGGGTTCAAAATCACTTCTCAAGGCATAATTAATGATCATAATCTTTTGACAAGGCTTCCGCAGCACGTTCAAGAGCTTTTCTCCTCCGACATCGTATCATCCAAGGGATAAATTGATCGTTTTTTGATCAGATTTATATAGTTGTACTTCTACAGAATCAAATTATACTCCTGTACTTTCTTTTCTTAGTTTGTATTTAAGTCTTTTTCTTAGACTTTTATTTTTGCAAACAATGTCCAGCCTCATGTGTCCCATCTAATATATACAGATAATCTCTTGGTGTTTATGACTCCTACTTGGAGAGGTCCACAAGAGTTAGCGGCTATCCTGACATTTTTTGGCAAATTAATAGGACTGCAGTTGAACCAAGACAAGAGCACAGCTTATTTTAGTTCACATTGCTCTAACCAGATCGAACGTGCATTAATACTAGGTACTGAGCGTGGCATCTTACCAGTCAAATACTTGGGTATTCCATTATCGATAAACTATACACGGGATATGGAGTGTCAGAACCTGGTTGAATATGCGCAGCGATGAGTGGAGGGTTGGCACGCGATAAGTCTCACATTCACGGGACGTATTGAATTGGTGCGGTCTGTTCTTACATCTATAATTCGGTTTTGGCTCCAGCCAATACTTCTCCCTCTATCTATTATAAGGCGGATAGAACAAATATGTGCAAACTTCATTTGGAGATGGGGCTACATAGGATTAGTTGGGACTCCCTTTGCCGTCCAACAGAGGAGGGAGGGGTGGGTCTGTATAATTTTTGAATTCTCTGAGATGTGGCCGGCATCAAGCTGGCTTGGAAGGCGCTGGTGTCCGACTCCATATGGGCAAAGTGGACACGAAGCTGGTATGTGAAAGATACTAATTTTTTGTGTGTATATGCGAATAGCATTGACTTAGTTGTGTTCAAAAGGATTTGTCAATACCATGTTACATTATAGTCCTTGGTGCATCGATTCATTAAGGATGGTCGGACAACCATGCTTTGGTAAGATTCGTAGTTTTTAAGTTATTCTTTGGGAGAGCTACATAGGATGCAGCTGGTTCACGGTTCGAAAATGCGGCAAGAAATGGTCAGCTGCATTGTGCAACGGGTAATGGGAGCCGGAGGCTAATAGGTATACGCAAATATTTAGAAGTGAGATACGGGAATTTCACATCGACTCCGGTCTCGCATATTACGTATGGGCCTGGGCACGGTTTGAATACAGGGCGGCTTACAATGGTTGCAGAACTCATCAACCTCACTAGGAATGGAAGGAGCTTGTCTGG
Source organism: Iris pallida (assembly GCA_029216955.1). Classification (NCBI taxonomy): domain Eukaryota; kingdom Viridiplantae; phylum Streptophyta; class Magnoliopsida; order Asparagales; family Iridaceae; genus Iris; species Iris pallida. The sequence continues at coordinate 7,045,917 of JANAVB010034420.1, forward strand.
GTAAAAGGAACGGTGCGTACGTTTTAAAGTTACGTGTAGGCAACTCTAGAGGGAGGTGAATAGAGTTTGTGTCAAAAATAACTAATTAAAAATTAACTCTATGCCAGTCCAGAAGCAACTACCAATAGAATAAATAATCAGAGTAGTAATACAAAAATTAAGAGATATCAGAAGAGCATACGCAAACACAGCAATATAACCTAGTTTTCTTCGTGGAGGACTAGTCCAGGCCTGAGAACTCTCAATCAGGATTGAAATCCACTATTTGTGAAATAGGGTATACACATGTGCCTTTACTCAGAAGAGCACGCCAACTTTTTACAACTTCGCAGAGGCAAAACTTGGAATTGTCCAAGTGACTTCTTTACAACTCTTGCACAAAAACTTCTAGCTGAATCGCACTGACCAACTTGGGGCTTAAGAAGTTTTGTGGCTAGTAGATTAGAAGAGTAAGGCTTAGAATGAATAAGGCTTAGAAGATTAAGAGTGAGAGATGATTTAAAATGAGAGAATTCAAGCCCTATTTATACTAGTCAGGGAAGGTAGAATTCGGCCATAATTTTGTCCCAAATATTCTAAAATTTGAACGTTGGACAGCTACTAGCTTGGTGATCCTAAAAATTAGGGTTCTAAAAATTAGCGGGCAGAGTTCGGCCCGAGTTCTGCCTAAGGTAGAGTTCGGCCCGTATTATGTCTACCTTGGGCCAGAAAGTTTATATAAGCTAGATTGGTTTGGTTTGGTTCAGGGATTATTTTATTTTGAATGGTGGAGTTTGGAGAAGTAAGTCTAGGGGTTGAGATGACTCAGTCGACTCAACGTACATGTTCCTAGACTTAATAAATTAAAAAATTACAGACTGAGTACAAGTACATTTGCAATGTAACAGATTTGTCGATGACGTCTGTCTTGAACTTGATACGTTCTGTCTTGAACTTTGATGTGTCATATTAGATCATATCAGATATCATTTTGTTAATTCTCTAAATTAGGTTGACTGTGATCCAGTTTGGGTTAACAATCCCCCTATTTTGATAATTGACAAAATGATATTTGTATGTTACAACATTCATACCTGGACACATGTTGAAGGGAGTAAAATAATTTGCACGTATGAAGTTGCTACCCCGCAAATAGATATGTCGACTCCCCCGTAAATAGATATTTCCATTTTCGTCCTGATACAAAGTTCTTATCTAAGCACAACACAATTCATAATATCATATCCAATATCACAACATATACATGATCACATCAAATATCTATTATTCTCCCCTTTTGTCACTTAGCAAAATATAGCATAGCACCCCCGTAAAGAGATAAAAGATAGATAAAGTGAAGAGAGCAATCACACAACAATAACCATAACCAAATTTTAATAGAGACAACTAGCAGTTTTGATAATCCAAAAGAAAGAAACTCGCAGTCATACATATAAAGTGAATAAAAGCATAGTAGAAATAGTACTAAAGTCATGAAATGATAAACTAAAAAAGCAGAACCTAAAAAGCATCAGCAATAGCAGCAAGTAGGAGACCACAACCATCACGAAGCATAAGAACGGGATGAACCAGACAAATCGGATGGCTCGTTGGCAGAGCGACGAGGATCAATAAACGCAGCATCAGGATCCAGATACCGTATGGCCCAAGGGTCGTCAATCTGGTACCCGTCGCGAGAAGGGTCCCAACCCGTAGGAAACGGCATAGTAGGATGTCGAGCCATGTTGTACTGGATATCATGCAGGGGGTTGCTGATGGCACTAATCTGAAAAGTGGTACGACAGTCCAGCTGAGTATAGAGATCGTCTTCCATCCGGAAGTGGTCGCACAACATATCTTTGATGGAGTCGAGAGTGGCAGGTGGCTCAGGCTGACGGGCATCAGAGTCAGAAGACTTTTCCTCAACAGGAGCAGGAGGAACAAGTGCAGGAGCAGTCCTACGAGCCTTAGATAGATAGGCAGGAGCTGCTAGAAACTGACACTCGTCTAAAAGAATATGGAAGGCAGTAAAGATCATAGGAAGATACATAGCATAGACAAGCGATTTTGGCTTCTTCCTTGCACGAATCATCCAGTCCATTATCGTGCATGGAAAATTGAAAGGGATAGTGAAGTGTACATAATATAGTACCGTAATCTCATGGTAAGTGACTTCATCAGTAGATCCAGCTTTGGGCAGTATAGAAGAGAAAATGATGCGATAAAGTTCATAGAAGTGGTTGTTGAGATACTTGGCACAAAGTTTACGAGGGCGAGTATTGGGTGCACACATCATATCCTTAAAGCCTTCTAGTGTTATATTGCCAACAAATTAGAATTCACGAGCATCGACAATACGCTCCCAATAATTGGGGTCATGGAGTTCCAAATATTCAGCCAAGTCAAAGTCGTCAAACATAATGTCGATGCCAGCGACCCGAGAATAGATTTTACGGTCATCATAGGTCATGTTGCAATAGAACCTTTGAATTGCATTGAGATAAATAAGTGAAGATGTAGACACAAGTTCATCAAGACATAGATCCTTAAAGTTACGATCAAATTTAGAAAATATGGTAAAATTGATAGGATGTCCCGGCACAACACTACGTGAGCGAAAATCAAAATACCAGTCATTAGAGGCTTCTAACGAAACGAAAATGTGCTCATTGTAAGTGTTGGCATTAGGAGGAGGAGGTGGGATGAACAATGGGTGAATGGGATTAGGAGGAGGAGAAGGATGATTAGATGATGAATATCCTTCAGTCCTAATCCTCTTTCCTCTATTGAAAAGTCTAGGAGCCATTGATAAAAGCTAACAAAATAGAGATGGAGAACAATAAGAGATATATCTCAAAAATAAGTGATGAGGATGGAAGAGAATCACACAAAAGCTTTGATTCTTGAGTTTGGAGGGTGGAGAGCACCAAAATAGAGATTTTTCGGTTTAGGGTTTTGGAGAAATAAGGTTGGAGAGAGGTGGAAGATGTTTCCAATGAAGAGAGAGAATACAAATTCATCGTTTTATAAAGTAGGGCCGGTTGCACTAGCAAAACGTGGGCCCTTGGTCAAATAGATTGGACGGCCAGGATTGGCTGCATGTTTTGGAGCTCACCACACAGAGTTCAGCCCAAGTTCTACCAAAGGCAGAGTTTGGCCCGAGTTCTGCCAAAGGCAGAGTTCGGCCCGAGCTCTGTGAAGGTGTGTCGAGAGCTCCAAAAAGTAAAAAAAATGGTAACATGATAGAGAAAATATGGTCTTGAATTAACAATGATAGATTTTATAAGCCATAAAATAAATGGAACATACGACAAAGTTTGTGAATCATTGATCAGTACATGTGAATCGTCTCAGGTTAGCTGTAGGGGCCGAATCCCAGCTAGCGGTAGCCCGAAGACATTAGGCACCGTGTCGGTTAGACTTTTACGCCTTTTTGTCAGAAGGGCCCTTTCGGCTTGTACCCAAAACAATACAACATGTACGATTTTGATTTAACAAGTGTTTACACAGGTAAGACTTATTGTATGACATTTTCAACCAATATTCCTAATTCTCGACGAAGAAAATTAAAATGCTCTTCGGCAAGTGGTTTATTAAAAAAGGCTGTTAGCTGATGAGCAGTGTCAATAAACTCTAAATTAATAGTGCCTTGTAATTGATGATCTCGTAGAAAATGGTGTCGTATCTCTATGTGCTTAGTGCGTGAGTGACATACGGGGTTCTTGGTCATATTAATTGCACTAGTGTTATGACAAAATATAGAAATATGCTTAAAAGATAAATTATAGTCTGCAAGGGTTTGCTTCATCCACAAAATCTGAGCACAACAACGTCCTACAGCTATGTATTCAGCTTCTGTTGTAGATAGTGCTACAGAGTTTTGCTTCTTGCTAAACCAAGAGACTAAAGCTTTGCCTAATAGACGACACGTGCCGCTGGTACTCTTACGGTCGACTTTGCATCCAACAAAATCGGCATCGGAATAACCGATCAAGTCAAAGGATGAGGTTTTGGGATACCACAAGCCCACCGTAACAGTACCTTTAAAGTATCGAAAGATACGCTTAACCGCGGTCATGTGTGATTCCTTAGGGTTGGCTTGATAACGAGCACATAGGCAAACACAAAACATGATATCGGGATGACTAGCAGTTAAATAGAGAAGACTACCAATAATGCCTCGATACTTATGTTGATCGACTAGTTTGCCACTTCCATCAGGTTCTAATTTAGTTGTAGTAGCCATCGGAGTACTGATTGGTTTGATGTTGTCAAGATCAAATTTCTTCAGCATGTCCTTTGTAAACTTTGATTGGCTGATGAAGACTCCTTGTGAGTTTTGTTTGACTTGTAATCCAAGGAAGTAGTTAAGTTCCCCCATCATGCTCATCTTAAACTCATTCTGCATACACTTCGCAAATTCTTGGCATAAAACCTTATTAGTAGACCCAAAGATGATATCATCCACATAAATTTGCACTAAGAGAATGGTGTCATCAATTGATTTTTATAAAGAGTGTCGTATCAATCTTCCCTTTTGAAAAGTTATTTTCAAGTAAGAAAGTGCTTAGGCGTTCATACCAACCTCGAGGGGCTTGTTTGAGGCCGTAAAGAGCTTTCTTAAGCTTGAAAACATGATCAGGAAACTTATGGTTTTTAAAACCAGGTGGTTGCTTTACGAAAAATTCTTCTTTAATAACACCATTTAGAAAAGTACTTTTAACATCCATTTGAAAGGGTTTAAAATTTTGAAAATTTGCAAAGGCACAACATACAGATTTATTCAAGTCATGCAACAGGAGCATACATCTCATCATAGTCGATACCTTTCTCTTGGTTGTATCCTTGAGCTACTAGAGGTGCATTGTTACGTGTGACTGAACTGTCCTCATTAACTTTGTTACGAAAGACTCATTTAGTACCAATGATCGAATGATCATCAGGTTTAGGAACAAGTTTCCAAACCTTATTTCTTTCGAATTGGTTGAGTTCTTCTTGCATTGCAGATATCCAAAATTTATCAGAAAAATCTTCTAAAATATTTTTGTATTCTATTTGAGAAATAAATGCAGTGGTAGCAATAGAGTCACTAACAGATGATTGAATACTTACTCCTTTTGATACCTCACCTATTACTAAGTTTTTTGGATGTGATGGTGTGAAACGAAACTTCTTTGGTAAGCCTTCCAAAGAACTGGTTCCAGTTGTTGTATCAACATGTGTAGAAGTTTGATGATTTGATGTGTATGTCATTGTCGTCATCGGGAATAGCAGCTGTCCTATTATTCTCATCAAAGGTTATATTAGCAAATTTTTCAACAATCATAGAGCGCTTGTTGAACACTCTGTATCCTTTACTCTTGGCAGCATAACCAAGAAAAATACCTTCGTCAGCTTTGGCATCAAACTTGTCTAAGTTGTTTTTGGTATTCAGGATAAAGCAGCGACAACCGAACACTCAAAAATAAGAAATATTTGGTGTTCTACCAAACCAAAGTTCATTGGAAGTTTTCTTCGAAATAGGTCGAATCAAAACCCTATTCAAGACATGGCATGCTGTACTTACAGCTTCTGCCCAAAAATATTTTGGAAGTGAAAATTGATTCAACATGACTCTAGTCATATCGCCAAGAGTCCTATTCTTTCGCTCCATAACATCAATTTGTTGGGAAGTTCTAGGACACAAAAATTCATGATTAAAAGCATTTGAATCACAAAACTTTTTGAAATCAGAGTTTTTGAATTCGCCGCCATGATCACTTCGGATTCGAGTAATCATGAAGCCTTTTTCGTTTTGAACCTTTTTAGCAAAATCTTCAAAAACAGAAATAGTATCAATTTTGTTTGAAAGAAAGAAACCAAAGTAAATCGAAAAAAGTCATCAATAATCACAAAGGTGTAGAGTTTTCCACTAAGACTGGCTACTCTACTAGGATCGAACAAATCCATATGAAGAAGTTGCAAGGGTCTAGTAGTACTTACAGAGTTGATGGATTTAAACAAGGATTTAGTCGCATTATTTTTCTCACATTCGGCACATACCGTATCCTTTTTAATGTGATATCTGGTAGTCCTCTTATTAGCTTCTTGATTGATAGTCTTGATATGGTCTCTATGTTTGCATGTCTAAGACGCATGTTCCATAGTAATCTTTCATCCTTATGAGCGTAGAGGCATCTTCCTGCATTATTAGTATCTTTTGAGAGATAAAATATATAGATATTATCTTCCCTTATCCCTTCAAAAATGATGTCTCCAGTTGATCTATCATATATAGAGCATTTAGTTTTTCCAAAGTTAATATCATATCCATGGTCAGCAAGATGACTAATATGAGCAAGTTATGCTTTAACTCTATTACTAAACAGACATTTTTAATGATGGGAGAGGGAGGATTACCAATAGTACCGTTACCTATGATATAACCTTTCAGATTATTGTCGAAGGATACGTATCCTTCCATTTTCATCGATTGTGTTACGAAAAGATTTGCATTTTCAGTCATGTGTCGCGAGCACCCACTATCAAGAATCAATTTGCTTCTAGAGGATGAAGGAAGGTCCTCCTACACCATGAGTAGATGTGACCTTTGGTATCCAAATTCTTGAGGGTCCCGAAAGGTTAGTCTTCAGTACCATGCATATAGTTTTAAATCAACTAGTCTTCTAATTCTATACTGTGGTAAAGTGTGTCCATATTTACCACAGTAGTGACTTGTAGCATGTATATTAGTGTTACGTGCAGGATAATAGTGATGTCTATGTGTTTGTCGTGTTACATGAGAACATGTGTTTATATAAGCATGTCTGTGTATGCCATGTGTGTGTGTGCGTGTTTGTCGTGCTGCATGTGTGTATGTGTACATAAAGGCATATTTGTGTGCAGCATAAGTATATGTGTCTTTCTTATGACGTGTATTCTTGTGTTGAGCAACTTTTGTCTTGCATATGTGTTGCAACTGTGAAATTGGGTTTGGGGCTGAACAACTTGTTTCCCCAGTCTGATCTCTAATCTTTTAGAGGCATTGTACATATCATCATACTTGGCAGTCAAGGCAACACTTCTTACAGCAGTAATATTATACTTATTTTTCTCGTCTGAGAGTTCTTTATTGAGTGTTGTAATATCATGTGTTTGTTTCTCAATACGAGAAGCTTAATTTAAGCTTGGATACCTCCTCAGTGTTCTCTGTGGGTGGTGTGACTCTAATATTATCAAGTAAACATGAAAGTCTATGAATCTCAACTTCATGAGTCTTGATCTTATCCTTTGCATGTTTATACTTGTTAAGTAACTTCTTGTGATCTTCAAGTAAGTCACTAAAGGCATCTCCAAGTTCATCGAAAGTAAAGTCATCAAGTGGATCATTTGTTACCTTTTCGAACGTTGCCATTAGGCAGACGTTTGCAGTATCTTGGGGAGTGTCTTCTTCTTCTTCTTCTGAGTCGCTGGCTTCACTTTCGTGCCAGATGCTTGTGTTGGCATACTTTCTAGAGGATGGCCTCTTGTATGATCTTTCATATCGGCTCCCTTTCTTTGCTGCATGGCAGTCTTTCTTGACATGCCATGTCTTCTTACAGCCAAAACAGATAGGCTATTCATCGTCATCTTTGTGTTGTTCCTTCTTTCTTTGGTTGAAACGTAGAAACTTCTTAAAGTTGTGAATTATGAGCGCTTGATCATCACTATCGGAGTTATCCTTATTTGTTTCTTCTGGAGCACCCTTTCGACGATGAGCTCTTAGAGCGATTTCTTTCTCCTTTGGAGCCGTTTCTTCAAAGTCCTTGAGTTCGAGCTCATGCGTCATTAGTTTTTCCTCCCAAGTTTCCAGAGACATGGTGGTGAGATCATTGCCTTCGATGATTGTCATAGCTCTAGGGATCCAGTTCTTCGTTAATCCCCTTAGCACCTTGTGTATCTTTTCATGGTTGGAGTAGTCCTTACCAAGGAAAGATAAAGGGTTGACAATGTCGAGGAATCTAGTGATCATTTGTTTGATCGTCTCATTGGAATTCATCTTGAATGCTTCGTACTCCTATTTTAGCCAACTGATTTTTGATTCCTTGACTTGAGTGGTTCCTTCATGATTCACTTCTAGAAGCTTCCATACTTCGTAGGAAGTGGAACACATAAAAACCCTGTTGAATTTAGTCTTGTCTATTGGACAGAAGAGAGCATTAATAGCCCTATCATCTAGACTAGTCTGTTTCTTTTCTTGATCAGTATATTTGTCATGGGGTTTCTCTATGAGATTCTCCTCAACAACAATTCTAGCAGGCTTCTTATAACCATCTGTGACTATGGTCCATAAGTCGAAGTCTAGAATAGGTAGAAACTCATTCGTGTCTTCTAGTAGGTGTAGTTAGTTCCATCAAATAGGGATGGCCTATTAGTGGACTGTCTTTCACCATAGTTGGCAAAGATAGGTTGTGTGGTTGCCATGGACCAGCTCTAGGATGTTAATCCTTTATCAAGAGAACAGAGCTCTGATACCAATTGAACTTATGTGTAGGGAACTCTAGAGGGGTGAATGGAGTGTCACACTCACTTTTCAATTTTAAGGGTATTTTAGTCATTATATTTTTATTTAAAAATTTTATTAAATTATTAATTAGAGTGATTGCTTTTATAGCTGTGATTGGTGTTTTGAGTTGTAACAAGTAGTCTAACCTTAGTCAATCAAGAGCAGAAGACTAACCATGTATTTAGAATTATCCTTGGCCTTTTAGATTTTATTTTAGGGCCAATGTCCAAATTAGGAAGCTATTAAATCATTTTTAACTATTTTTCATTAAGCCCTTAAAGCCTTTTTGTCATTGGGCTTTTAACTTAACTTGAGAGGGTGTTTGGCCCATGAGCAAACCATGATCATAACCCTAACCCTAGTGGCCGGCCAACACAACCCTCTCCCTTCCTATAAACATACATGCGTGGCCAAGACACCACTTTACAAACCCTAGTTTTCCAAATTCTCCAAAACCCTAATTTTCTCATCCGGTACCCGATTCGCGTCAAACAAATTGCGTTACGACCGTGGAGAGGAGGAGAACTTGCTCGAGCATTGCTAGCAAGGATTTGGAGACGTTTGCTTGGGAGAAACTGGTCGTCAAAGCGCTCGAGGATTCCTTTTTATTGAGATTCCAACTCTCAATAGGTAAATTTCGTTCTACTATTGTTTGTTCTGATTTTTTTTATTAGAGCATGCATCTAGGTACCCTCGACCTATAGGATTAGTTTCGTTCGATTTTGTGTCCGTTGGGGAGGCATATCGGATGCGTGTCGGTATTTTAAAACCTGTGTTCGATGTAATACCATTGTGGAACTTTTGTTCTTATTTTCTGAAATAAATTACATGCTTAGATAGCCCTTGGCATGATGATCTCGAAACCCTAACTCTGAGCACATCATTGTGTCATTTTCGTGTCCAAAAATGGACTGGACACGCCGTACGAGCCCC
>JANAVB010034420.1:7060352-7062852 GCA_029216955.1 Iris pallida
TCTTTACCTTGGAAAGGTCGAGGAAGTGACATAAATTATCTAGCTCGGAAAGGACGTAATTTGTTATCTCATGATAATTTAGGTAGGAATAATATGATGGACCTTGATATAAAATTTTGAGATAAAGATGAGGTAAAGAGTGGGAATAAAATCAAGAGATCAATATTATCAATTGGAAACGATCACACATAGAGAAATATTTTGGGTATAAATAATTCATAGCTGTATTTCCTAACTGATGAGTATATTCGAGGTCAACTTAGTTTTGAGGACTTGGATAAATTTTGGTTATTGATTCTTGAGACGTTTCACTTTAAAGCTATGATGTTAAATTTATGGATTTAGAAATGGAGAAGTTATTTTAACTGTATTCGATGGCAATATAAAATTGAATAAGATATTGCAAGAAAATGGTTAAGAACAGAAAGAACACAAGGATTTTTGAGTTATAGAAAATATAGAGATTTTTGAGAAACTTTTAAATTTATGGAGAATAATATTGAGGGTGAACGTTGAAGGAGATACGAAGGTTGATTTTATAATAGAGAATAAGTTTTGTAAGGCCTAGCGGTTTTAGATTGAATAACACGAGGAGAGTAATTTGAATAAGTTCAAGGATTTCATAAAACTTGATTCAGAGGTTTAAGATCTAATTTAAGATAAGGTGGAAGAATTTGGATTTAAAGATGATTAAGTGGTTAGTATTGAGTGCTAATAAAGAAAAGGGTATGCTTCATGAGTAATATTTTGGAATTTAGAAATTGAGCCTATGATGATCATGACAAGGTACAATCTTCATAACAAAAGGGTATAAATTCTTGGTGGTAGTCATATAAAGGTTGATTTTCATATTTGGACTTATGAGATAAAGATATGATTGGCAAATGATGATTAGATAAGCTTGATGGTATCGGAGAGAGATGATTAACTTGACTTCCCTATGAAACCTTGTCTTTTGTTTTCCCTATCAATAGGAGGAAATTGACTTATTCTATATCTTTGAATTATCCTTTAAAAAGTTTTCATTATCATTGAATCCTAACTCCCTTGATCACAACCAATCGACTTTGGTCATCTTTTCTTATCATATTAATATCCTGGGTCATACTCAATTGAATTAAATTAAATTGTGACCTAGATCTCCATCCTTGGATGCTCGTGCTCAGACTTCGATGACCTTGTTCCCCATCTTGCCTAAATCTTGATTTATCCAGAGATTGATCAACTTAGATCGTGCCGAGACTAAATTTCCTTTTATATATATCGTGATTGGATTTCAATGCTATTGATCATATTTAAAATAGTAACCCTATATAGTTAACTCCTAGTTATTTTTTTTGATAGTTACCAGTTTTCATATAGGATGATAGACTGCCTTACAGTCGATGATTTATTATTTTCCTTATCTTTTTCCAGTATGGCACCCATGACCAGAGTCTGTCCCTAGTGCACTGCTGCAGTTTCGAATGAGATCGAGATTGTACTTCTCTCTTCCATTGCTCAGGAGGTGTTAGCAGCCTCACTGGAGAGGTTTCCTCCATCTCCTATCCTTTAGGAGAGGGCTGTAGTTCAACCGAAGACAGAGGGCCTCCCTTTGCCTCCTGGAGTGGTAACCCATGACATTCCTGATGTGGCTCAGATTTACAGACTTTTTCAGGATGTGTGGAAGGTACAGAGACTTCAGGTTGAGCTTATGAGAAAGCAGAGTCTCAGTATCCAACTGTTGTGGGACTTTATGCATTTAAGAGGAGAGCCTAGTTCCAAGAGAGCGAGGAGCAGTATATACCCAGAGCCTTAGGAGTACCCCGGCTTCCAGCCTAGACCAGCCTATCCAGTTCATATTCCTGTCCAGCAGATGCCAGTTGAGCGAGTGCCTACCTGTGCCTTCTGTAAGAATCCTGGGCACGTATGGAAGGACTGTAGGAAGAGACTAGGATTGTGCCTATTTTGTGGGTCATCTGCACACAAGATACGAGACTGTCCTGCTACACCTGCACCTAGTCGAGGCCTACCTCCAGGAGAGAGTTCCAGCTACCAGACCTAGTAGAGGCGAGTTATTGACCTTTACCTTATCCTGTCTTGATGATTATTGTACCCTACCATATTGTTTGTATGTTTCATACCTTATGACTACTTTTGATCTAGTATGACTATAATGGCAAGATTATGAGACCTCAGACTGATATTACCTGCCATAACCCTGTATGATATCTTTTCCAACTGCATGATTTAGATAAGTTTTCTTAAGACCATAATTGTTGGGGGTTTGACCTAGAAGGAGTACGACCACTTTAATTTCGAAGACGAAATTATTTTAAGTAGGGTAGATTTGTCACACTCACTTTTCAATTTTAAGGGTATTTTAGTCATTATGCTTTTATTTAAAAAATTTATTAAATTATTAATTAAAGTGATTGCTTTTATAGCTGTGATTGGTGTTTTGAGTTGTAGAAAGTGGTCTAACCTTAGTCAATCAAGAGTAGAAGACTAACCATGCATT
>JANAVB010034420.1:7070352-7071784 GCA_029216955.1 Iris pallida
AGGGTGGTATAATAAGCTCGCCTTCGTCTGGCTGGTGCGGTTTGGCATATTTGGAGGGAAACAAATCTACGAATATTTGAGGGCCTGGTGAGTCCGAATATAGGCATCAAATAAAATATAGAGTTTGATGTGTAGCGCGGGGATAGTTATCCCTGATTTTTTACTAAATGATGTTCCTTGTACTTGTTCTACATTAATAAAATTACCTTTCTCAAAAAAAATATTGATGAATTATTTTACTGTTAATATCATCGCCAAATTATATTTTGTGTCAGAATGAACAAGTTGTGCATAGTTTCAAGTTATTTCTTGTTAATATGCAAACTAACCTTTATTCTCTTGAAGTTAGAATCCTTAAAGATATTTTTTAAATTTTTAGGAGAAACATTTTACAGTGACGGTGATACGATTTTATTTTTGTACTCATTTATTCCTCAATATGATATCTTGTAATGTTCTTTCTTCAAGTCAAAAATATTAGAAATTATGATGTGTTAGGAAATGCTCAAACTGCTAAGAGTGAAGGTACGTAAAACAAAGTTCTTTGCTCTATTACTTTAAACTTATGTTATGTAAATCTCATATTCCAAATTCTTGATAATAATGGCTATTTAGCAAGAATAATGGAACTATCTCAAATAATGTACAAAATCGCATTTCTTCTGAAGTACTATACTAAGCCAAAATCAAGAAGTACAAAATACTTCGATCATAAAGAAAGATATTTTTCATATTTATCTACATATTCTATTCATTTTGATTTCCAAGTTATTGGACAATATATATTGTAGAGTGTGTGAGCCAACTTTCTTGGTTTATGTATATAGATTATGGTTATGTTAAATGAATGCTTTATATTAGAACCTTAAATGATAATATATTATAGTTTAGATAATGTTCAAACAATTTAGTCAAAAGAAAAATAATTTAGTGATACTGTAAATCCCTATAAACTAAAGTTTAAAAGTTGAGATTATATTGGTTACAAGCTGAAAGGGTCCTTCTGGTAAACCGGGTGTAAATAGCTCAAGCGACACGGTACATAAACGTCCCCAATGGATGACCGCTAGCTAGCGGAACTGGCCCTATAGCTACCCAAGTTGGTCAAAACTTGATAAACTAAAGATTTGTTAAGGTCAATTAGCAAAAATCACTTAAACTATTATTCTATACTTTAGGCAGTCATATTTATAAATATATTGGTAAATATGAATCATCTAGTGCCAAGTCTAAAAAGTACAATGTTAATTCTTCAAGAGGTGATAGAGCTAATATATTTAGCTCACTACCTTTGGGCTGACATCAGCAATTGATAGCATCATTATATGACATAGTCTTTGGATGCATTATAAGAAGAATTATGGTTTATTCTGTGGAACATCTAGATGCTCACAGATAATAAGTTTATGTATTAACAAATAGAACCAGGCTT